>JAXRKP010001087.1:0-45000 GCA_037039925.1 Doris montereyensis | reverse complement strand
AATCATTAATGTTTTCTGGAATATTATGGAGTGTCGTGCTGGTTAGAATTAGTTCACGAGTCAAAATCTGTGTTTTGATTTGAAAAGGTTTTGCGAGCCCTGGTGTTTATTCTTTTAGCTCTTTTAACTGTGATCGGTTGAGTAACATCCTGGGCCATCTGTCTGTTTCTGTACTGTGACAGCTGGTAACAAATGGGATGAATAGCAAATAGATAATTCCAGCCACTTTAAAAGATCACTAGCCATATCTTTCTAATTAAATAACAACTTTCAGATCAGCACTTTGGGTATTGTAGGAGACAGAAAAGGACGTAGAGTTTGATTATTTTCTCAAAAACAGAAAAGATTTCAACCTCTAGTTTGAAAAATAGTCGGTGGATCATCTCGAGGGTAGGCACACTATCGTGATAAAAATTATAGAAATACTTTTGAGATTTTTGATTTTAGTGCAAGATTTTAGTGATTCCGATTAAGGCTTCCATGATTGCGAGTGATGTGCAGGTTTGGACACAGATCCATCAGTCGTGAAACGATTTGCCTGTCAGGTGTGGACGCAGATCCACCAGTCGTGAAAAACGATTTGCCTGCCAGGTGTGGACGCAGATCCACCAGGTGTGGACGTCCACCAGTCGTGAAACGATTTGCCTGCCAGGTGTGGACGCAGATCCACCAGTCATGAAACGATTTGCCTGCCAGGTGTAGATACAGATCCCTGTCTTGTCCAATCTAGTCATGAAACGATTTGCCTGCCAGGTGTGGATGCAGATTCCTGTCTTGTCCAATCCAGTCTTGAAATTGAAATGATCTGCCAGGTGTGGATGCACATCCTTGTCTTGTCCAATCCAGTCATGAAACGATTTACCTGCCAGGTGTGGATGCAGATCTGTCTTGTCCAATCCATTCTTGAAATGATCTGCCAAGTGTGGATGCAGATCTGTCTTGTCCAATCCAGTCATGTAATGATCTGTCAGATGGGCAATGGGCCACCACCTGAATTGAGCGGCAGAGACGAGAAGGGTGTAAAATTCATTGTTGTTACTAGTGTTACCAGGGAAAACACAAGCCCTTGATGTAACCTCCTGGGCCAGATCAAAGACGATGCAATGCCTCCTTTCCAGAGGGGAGAGTTGCAATGTAAAATTTCAGAGTGTGGTCAAGGGCACATTCAGACGACCAGAATTGAAATCCTTGTGTACAAGTGAAGTGCCAAGTATATGAAAGTCTTAAAATTGTGAAAAGTACACGCAAGTTACTAAGAAGGGTTGGTGACCAATCCCAGTGAGTATCGTTTTACGAGGACGGCGAGTTGCCGAGGGCTGGGCGTCTTTCTGCCCGCTGACCAGAAATCCAAGCCTAATTGTATCCAGCCGAAGTCTGGCCATGTCTGTCGTAGCATCGGTTGCCAAGTGGTTAGTCTGCTGGACTTGGGATCAGGAGGTCCCAAGTTTGAATCCTAGCAAATCTAGGTCTGCTGTCATGGTCCTTGGGAAGACACTTAACATGCACTTTCCCACTCAACCCAGGTGCAAAATGGATACAAGCAAGCACTAACTTGGGTGTAAAAATGTGTGACAGACTAGCATCCTGTCCAAGAGATGATTATTATCACCTATCCCACTTAACGCAACAGAAACTAGGATAAGCTCCGGCTCTATGGGCAGTAATGGGCTTGAAGGAACTGGCGATGTTTAGCCCCTCACCACACCCCGCCCCACAGAGAGTATGTTCCAACTATTCGTGACGGATCCGTTGGTATGGTGCTGTTCAGTTGAGGTGTCTCACCCCCCCACCCCCCCAGACCAGAACTCTACCAACGGAACTACCAGGGCCCCAGTGCACTTATAATAAAATTCCATCAAGGCCCACATAACCGGAGCTTATCCCAGTTTCTATAGCCTGAATAATCTCATGCTGGTCTGTCGCAAGTTTTACCCCCAAGCTAATGCTTGTGTCCATTTGTCTTTCCCGGGGAACTCTACATTGGGCCTTGCTTTGCCAGGATTCGAAATCTAATGATCTGAAGTCTGGCAGCCAAACCCTCGGCCATCAACGCCAATTACAATAGGGCACTTACGCCATCCTTTATAATATGGCAGAGGGAGTATCTTTTTTCTACAAATCCTGTAGACAAAATTTAGCAGGTTTGCGTTGAAAACTTGTTGGATGAACTTTGTTGAAAAAGCATGAGTAATGTGAATACAATGTTTCTTTCTTATGTGACATCTTACAAACACACAGGCAAATATGCAGTAATGTCTGAGAGCATAGCTGTACTTTCTTTTTTCTTTCAAAGAATCATTTTAAGATAAAGATGTTTTTATTCTTGGAACAGAATTTATTTGGACAGGATGACACCGTAAATGATTACATAATTTATTTGGACTGGATGACACTGTAAATGATTACAGAATTTATTTGGATCGGATGACACTGAATAATTACTCTCACAGAATTTATTTGAACAGGATGACAGGATTACAGAATTTATTTGGACCGATAACACCGTAAATGATTACATAATTTATTTGGACCGGATGACACCGTAAATGATTACAGAATTTATTTGGACCGGATGACACCGTAAATGATTACATAATTTATTTGGACCGGATGACACCGTAAATGATTACAGAATTTATTTGGACCGGATGACACCGTAAATGATTACATAATTTATTTGGACCGGATGACACCGTAAAAATGATTACACAGGATGACACCGTAAATAATTACAGAATTTATTTGGACAGGATGAAACCATAAATGATTACAGAATTTATTTTGACAGGATGAAACCATAAATGATTACAGAATTTATTTGGACAGGATGACACCAAATGATTACAGAATTTATTTGGACAGAATGACACCGTAAATGATTTCTTGTACAGCTGTTTTTTGAAACAAGAGGAAAAATATGTTACTGTAATAAAGTTATTTATAATATGATTTGGCTCTGAGTCTTATCGGAGAATATCACTTTACAGCTGAATATGACATCACAATGGAATATCACTGCATCATAATTGAATATCACATCACAATTGAATATCACTACATTTCATGACTACTAATGACCTTTTTTATATACTGGTATTATAAATAAAAAAATAATTGAATTTTTTCGTATATTCCCCCCCCCCCCCCCCCCCCCCCACTGTTTTTGTGAGAGTAAAAAGTAGCATCCAACTATTTGTATTTCTGTCTCATCATGACAAATGACGTGGAAAGACTAGTTTGGTGGCTTGCTTTTTGTTTAAATTTTCAAGAGAGACAAAAATACAACCACTGTAATTACTGCTGTGCATATTATGATACTACTAGTTGTGTTTTGTTGTACACATATGTTTTGACTGATTTAGTGGAATCTCAATGACTTTATTTAGTGTATACTAATTACTATAAGTATACATCCTCTATGAGTGTGTGTGTATGTGTCTCTCTGTCAATTTCTGTCTGTCTATCTGTCTCTCAATTTGTCTCTCCCTCTCTCTTTCTCTCTTTCTCTCTCTCTCCCTCCTTCCCTCCCTCCCTCCCTTCCTCCCTCTCTCTCTCTCTCTCACGTGCGCGAGGGCGGTTGACAGGTGCTGCTGGTAGGTCCTACTTCTTTCCTTTCCTTCTTTCACTTATTTTTCATCTTGCTGTTTCCTCTTAATTCACCCTGAAATCACCGTAATGGTGGACAGGTTACTTTCATAAATATGCTCTCTCTCTCTCCCTCTCTCTCTGTGTCTGTCTGTCTGTCTGTCTGTCTGTCTGTCTCTCTCTCTCTCTCTCTCTCTCTCTCTCTCTCTCTCTCTCTCTCTCTCTCTCTCTCTCTCTCCCCTCCCTCTCTCTCTCTCTCTGTCTGTCTGTCTCTCTCTCTCTCTCTCTCTCTCTCTCTCTCTTTCTCTCTCCCTCCCTCTCTTTCCCCCCCCCCTCCTCTCTCTCTCTCTCTCTCTCTCTCTCTCTCTCTCTCTCTCTCTCTCTCTCTCTCTCTCTCTCTCTCTCTCTCTCTCTCTCTCTCTCTCTCTCTCTCTCTCTCTCTCTCTCTCTCTCTCTCTCTCTCTCTCTCTCTCTCTCTCTCTCTCTCTCTCTCTCTCTCTCCCCCCTCTCTGTCCCTCTTTCTCTCTCTCTCTCTCTCTCTCTCTCTCTCTCTCTCTCTCTCTCTCTCTCTCTCTCTCTCTCTCTCTCTCTCTCTCTCTCTCTCTCTCTCTCTCTTTCATGTCTCTCTCTAAGTGCTATCTCTCACTGTCATGCACACTGAGATACTCATGCTTAAACATATTTTATTTCCATCGCTGATTACAAAATGAATTCTTGTATAAAAATTGTACGAAATAAATGAAACCATAGCATAAACACACTGAAAGAAATGTGTATTGAATAACTTATTTATCCGAGAGGGTTAAAAGTGTCATTTTAGTGTAAACCCTCACTTAAAACATAAAAGAAAAGACCTTTTTTGTTTCAAGTTCAAGAGAGTCAGTCACCACTCAATCTGATTACCAGTCTTTCCCTGTCTTTATAGATCCAATTACATTAGCTTAGCAGCTAACCAGTATGTGTAAAGACAATGTATAGATTTTTTGGCCAAATACGCAATTGAGGATTAATTGTGTTTTTTGTTTTGTCTTGACTTGATGAAACCCCAAATAACGGCAGAGAATCAAAGATAAGAGTACAGAGGCGCCATTCTGAGTATGTGAAAAATGCTGTCACAGTTCGCCAGGCAGCCCAGCGATTGTTTTTGTGTTAAGACTTCAAGTTAAGTTATTAATGTTTTGTTGTATATTACGGGCCATCATGCAAGTGAGAACTAGTTTGCAAGGTCACAGTCTGTTTTTCTATTTGAAAAGGTTGGTAGATATGAGTAGCAATAATATAATATGACTTCTGATTGCAGGGTGCATGTGATCTCAGGGAGATTTTTTTGTTCCTTCCTGTCCCATTCATTTAGGTATTCATGTTAACTTGTAACTACTGACGTAATCCATCCATTGACAACTAGAACTAAAACTAGAAGCGTTTAGGTCCAAATTTTATTCAAGTTGGCTCCCCATAGTGGGAGTCATTTCAGTCATAAATTTAGTTTTCTGGGGGAAATCAGATTTTTCTATAATCTTTTTACCAATTTTGTAGACTTTTTAACGTCAATTATTTTAGGTGTACACCCTTTAACGAAGTGTATGTTTTTTAAGGTTAGAATTAGTAGAATCATTTAATCTATCATACTGTCAATGATATTTTCCAGCGACTGTAGGTACCTCTGGTTGTTAAAGGATGTATCTGGGAAGCTGTAAAGGTTATGCTTAATGCGACTCTACTAAGACCGAATTGAAATGAAAATTCTTTGAGACTGTCAGACATAAATGGTGTTTTTGTGCTTACTCATGGCATGAAGATGTCCGGCAAAGTAGGAAATATGACAAACTTTTCACGTTTAGGTTGAAAACTGTCACAGATTGATTTCTAGGGTATGAAAAACTGGGACTCTGCCAGTACTGGCAATAGAAAATATTGAAATGTTATAAATCGGAAGGAGTGTGTTGAAGAAGTGTTTGATTTCACTTTATTTCATTGAAATGCGCCAGAAAGCCATTCAATTATGATTTTTTGAGTTGATACTTTTTATTGAGCTTATCCATGTCTGGGTTTTTTACTTTTGCGTTATACACTTTTATTGGTTTTTAACGTGAAGCGGTTGTTTCATTTCTTATGAAGAATTTTTATCATTGAGGCCTGACATTTCAAATTTAACTTTTTTTTTATGCAACACCCAGCGTGTGTAGCTGAGGGCGGCAGCACTTGTTTAGCACTTGCTGCCGGTTCTTCTGCTGGTCTTGAATGATTTCACATTGTTCATTAAAGAATGTGTTAGTGTTACACTCGTAAAATACGATGTAAATTTATTGTTGCTTCCTTTTTGTTTCCTTCCAATTGGGGTCCCTGTATAAAAATATCACCATTTTGTTTGTATTTGTATTATAATATTATACAGCGATTTATCCAATATTTTAATTTTTGTATCATAATTATAGTATAGTAAGCAAGAAATATTTGTTTACTTCTTTAAAAAAAAAGAAGTCATTTCTGATTTATTTTCTTACATGTAATACTCAGTTTGTTGGTTGTGACCCAAATTTACTTTGTTTTATATATCTCATCATATGTTGACACACACTTGCCTTATGTTTTTGCCATAACACTTTGTTGCTTGTTTGTTTTTGGAGATGGGAGTCAGGGTTGTCTTCTGTTGTATTTTAATGTAATGCTTTACTTTTCTTCTAGAACGGCGGGAGAGGAAGAGTGTGTGTGTTTATGTGTTTTGTTGTTGGTCTCAGTTTATGAATATTGCAGGTTTCTTTCCTGTTCGATGTTAACACACTCCGTCTGTCTCTCTCAGATAAGAAGGAATTCTTTTTATTTAGATGTTCTAATGGCACAATCTTTGTATGTGTGTGTGGGGGGGGGGGGGGGTTCCTTTGATGGCTTTTTTTTCTTGGTGGATGGTTGTTTTTTGCATATGGAATGAAGGTCATTTTTGTTTTTTGTGCATATGGAATGAAGGTTATTTTTGTTTTTTTGCATATGGAATGAAGGTTATTTTTGTTTTTTTATTTGAATATTGGGGGAGTTTAACTGTTGTAAGTTGGTTGTGTTTGGTTGTGCTATATTTAGTATTAATATAATAGTCTTGTGGGTTTTGCTATGAAGTTTCATAGAGTGAACTTTCTTGTTTTGGCATTTTTTGTTTCTGATGTATCTTCTCACATTTTTTTTAACGGTGCTACATCAATGCCTTTGCTCAATCCAGTCCTCATTATTGCTTTTCTTTTTCTTTCTTGACCTTCGCATTACGATGATGACCCACAATTACACATAAACCCTTAAATACTTTAAACCTGAGATTTATTAGCCTTGGCAGTGACATTTTGTCTTTTTGTGTGTTTGTTTGCTGTGGGTCGCTTTGCTTATTTCCCCTCATAAACTTTAGTTAATAATTTTGATTTCCCAGCATGTATTAAACACATGTGTAATTTACCTGACCTTAGCATGATTCACAAGTTTATTTGAAAACCAATGAAAATTCCCGTTGACAATGGGTAAAAGTTGTGGGGTTTTCTGTCAAGTGCAAAGGGCTTTGTCTTGTAAAAATAATACTAGAATAATTTTAAAAAAGAACTGATCTTCTCTATTGATGAAGTTGTGTTTTGCTATCAATAGCCACAACACACCACACCACACTAGCATACACAGTTAAGGGCAAGTGTCCCTTGTGACTCTTATGCCTTTAACATATCATATCGTATCATTGTTTTTCGGGAATCTTAGTTCATGATTTTTCTACACCCGTTTGTAATTTTGGTCATGCATAACATGTGGACGATTGCCAAGTGCTGTTATTAAGTCATAGTCATGCTTCTTTCTTTTCCTTCTTTAACCCACCTTTCACCTTGCTGTTTTCTGAGATTGCCACACA
The DNA here is from genome assembly GCA_037039925.1 of Doris montereyensis. Taxonomy (NCBI): domain Eukaryota; kingdom Metazoa; phylum Mollusca; class Gastropoda; order Nudibranchia; family Dorididae; genus Doris; species Doris montereyensis. The sequence goes on along the minus strand of JAXRKP010001087.1, from coordinate 37,538 downwards.
TGGTGGATGGGGTAAATTTTAATAAAACAAGCAAACAATCTTCATTTTGGGGTTGAAAGAAAAGTGATTCCTTGTAATGAATTTGATGAACTTCAAACCAGCCCCTACTTGTATCATGTAACGGTTGTTTTTCAACTTTTTAAAAAATACAGGTATGTCTGACAGTCCAGACTGGACAAAGCACTTCTTTTCAACTGAATCGCTAAAAAAATAAGTCAAATTTTAATGACTTTGGAAAGGTTATAAAATATAAGATAAATAAGTTCCTTCAAGGCCATCACTGCCCAGAGAACCAGAGCTTATCTCAGTTTCTGTGGCGTGAACTGGTACAGGTGATAATAATCACCTTTTGGACAGGAGGTTACTCTGACGCAGGTTTTTACTCCCAAGCTTGTGCTTGTATCCATTTGCATCTGGGTCGAGTGGGGAAAATGCATGTTATTGTTAAATGTCTTTTCTTTCCCATTCCCGAAGACTACAATGTCAGACCTAGCATAGCTAGCATTTGAACCCAGGACTTTTATGATCCCAAGTCAGGCAGCCTAACCACTCAACCATCGCCACCTATAAATAAAAAATATGATGCTCTTTTAAAGTAATCTTACAGGTAATCGTAACATCAGTCTTTTGTGTTATATCTTGATGAATAGTTTATCAGCAGGATTTGAATTGATTTGTATTTTATTGTTTCTGCTGCTTTTTTTGTTGTTAAAGATCTAGGTTATGTTACATTGATGGTACATGATAATGATACAAATACATATACATGTCATGCTACACTCCGCATATAAATGGAGGAAGTCAAGTAAACATTAGAGATCATCTTCTCGCTTCTTTTTTTTAAGCCCACTACAATCAACTGATAGCATTTCTTATTTTGTATTTTTTCATTGTTGTCGTAATTGTACTGAAGCAAATTCTAATGAAAGATTTTCTTATCTGATATGAATTCATTGTGTTGTAAATCTTGACTGTGCGTTGAGAGAAAACGATTTAGGTTATAGTTATAATGAAACTCATCTGGTATTTTGTATAAAGTTTTTAATGTTGATTTTTTTTGTCCAATTGCTGTCACTATCATCATGACGAGATCTAGTTTGATTTTGAAAAACGCACATGACTGGAGGTACATTGTATATAATTTTCTTTAGTATTTTATTTGGTTTTTTTCCTGGATGAGAGTTATTGAGAAAAGGGGTGAGGGGTTATTGGCTTATGTTTGGCTTTTGACAGGACGTGTTTGGGATAATTCAAATTAATTAAATACAACAACGAACATGTGAATAAGACATCAAGGGATGCTATCAACAAGGAAAACAAAACCGCACACAAAAATGAAAATTGGATGATGCGAATGATTGAATATGTTTTTGATTTCTTTCCCTTAAGTTGCATTGCTTTAAGTTTGAGTCTTTAGGAAGATGAGAGACCGAGATGTGCTTCTTGATGCATTGCTTTAAGTTGCTTTAAGTAAGTCTGTAGGATGAGAGAGGACAAGCTGACAGAAAGAGACAGACAGAGACGTGCTTGCCTCTTTGATTTTGACACTTGAGTTTTACTATCCCCTGCATTTTAAAAAATCAATTTCGTTAATGAGGTCCCTCCCTCCATCCTTGTCACCATCATCATATTTGTCCTCCAGGTCTTGTCATCATTGTGTCTGAAATATTCATTTATACTGGTACATCTGAAATATTCATTTGTACTGGTACATCTGAAATATTCATTTGTACACCTGAAATATTCATTTGTACCGGTACACCTGAAATATTCATTTGTACCTGAAATATTCATTTATACTGGTACATCTGAAATATTCATTTGTACCGGTACACCTGAAATATTCATTTATAATGGTACACCTGAAATATTCATTTATACTGGTACACCTGATATATTCATTTATACTGGTACACCTGATATATTCATTTATACTGGTACACCTGATATATTCATTTATACTGGTACACCTGATATATTCATTTATACTGGTACACCTGATATATTCATTTATACTGGTACACCTGAGCAGGTGATTGGTGGGGGCTGCTGGTACTTCTTTCCTTTGTTTCTTTAACGTATCTTTCATCTTGCTGTTTCCTCTTAATTCACCCTGAGATCATCACAATGAAAGCGGTAAATTTTAATGAAACAAACAAAGTTAGACCTGAGATATTCATTTTTTCTAGTACACCTGAGATATTCATTTGTACTGGTACACCTGAGATATTCATTTGTACTGGTACACCTGAGATATTCATTTGTACTGGTACACCTGAGATATTCATTTGTTCTGGTACATCTGAGATATTCATTTGTTCTGGTACACCTGAAATATTCATTTGTTCTGGTATACGTGAGATATTCAGTGGAACACCTGAAATGTTCATTTGTACTGGTACTCTTCAAATATTCATTTGTATGGGTACACCTAAACTACTCATTTGTACTGGTACTGGTACACATGAACTACTCATTTGTACTGGTACACATGAACTACTCATTTGTACTGGCACACATGAAATATAACTTAAAAGAAGTATTCATTTGTAGTGGTACATCTGAAATAGAAGTGTTCATGTTTATTGGTACACTTAAAATATTCATTTGCAGTGTCACACCTGAAATTGAAGGAAATATTTATAGTGGTACATCTGAAATTGAAGTATTTTATTCGTACAGTAGTCGCTAGATAAACGCACACTTCATAAAAGCACTTTCTCTGTGAAAGTGTAATGCAACTTCATACCCATCCAGTTAGAGGCCTTAAAACGAGTCTTTTGTTGAGTTTGTCATAAATAACAATAACATGAGAACAGATGGCACACTTTAGCCAGCAATGCTAGGTCTACTCGAGGGCAAACGTGTCACTGGTGTCAGTCTTCTTCCATGTCTAGCTCCATTGTCTGTCCGAGTCCAGGCACTACCCAGACGAAGGTGTCAAGACAGCCTTAAATGCCATGTCAGTGTACACTGTCGAACTCGCTGCTAGTGTCCTAGTCTCTGATTTCGCAATGTTCAAAGTCAAAGGCTGTCTGTTCAGACATAATTTTGTGCAACACGAATTTATCGATCGACTCAGACTCAGATGCGTTATGATTGGCTGTAGCAGTGAGCGGAGAATTCATGCAATGGAATTGAGTAGACTGATTGGTGACAGTGACGCACACACTCACGGAAACTAAAGAGAGCAAGAGTGTGAGGTCGGGGCTTGATGTTCACAGACCATGAGTGATTGGCTCTCAAGGTCGAATGAAAGTAGTTAGAGGGTTTGTTTTGAGCATGAAAATTATTGATAGATCTAGATCGAACTTTGCGCAGTTATTTCTTTTACAAAGCATTATCTTCCGAAAATGTGTATGACTACCCAGCTTTCCTAGATAGCATATTACAAAAAACAAAAACCCAAAGAAACAAAAAACAAAAGTGAACAAGCAATCAGTATTCACTATTAGTATTACACTTACACGCCAACTTATAGACCTACCTGTTGCACTGTGTGTGATAATCAAGAGGTGTAATCTATAATAATATTGACATCTTACCTCAATAAAGAGTTACCTACCAGTGATTTCGCATAAACACACGTTACGTGTAAATGCACGCTTTTCTCAGCCCCCAAAGGGCATGTGTTTATCCACCGACTACTGTACTGGTACACCTAAGTGTTAATTTGTACTGACAGTGACAAACCTGAAATATTCATTTGTAGTATCTATTTGTACTGGTAAACTTGAAGTATTCATTTGTACTGGTACACCTGAAATTGAAGTATTTATTTGTACTTGTACACCTGTAGTATTCATTTATACTGGTATGCCTGAAATATTCATTTGTATATATATACTTGAAATAATTCAATTGTACCTGTATAGCTAATGGAAATATATTGAATTGTATTGGTACACCTGAAATATTGTACTAAAGTGTATCATATAAAAAATATTTAGTTTACCATATATATGTTAATGTATATACATGTATTTTGATTTTCTTGTGCATGTTCTATTATTGACTTCTGCTTAATGTCTGTTTTATACTATTCCTTTTTATTTTGCCATTTTATTTTCATCTCTTGGTCAATACAAATGTTTGTTTACATCACTTCAAGAGTTGAATGTTTTGTTTTATTTTTACCATGAACACGACATGTTGACAAGTCAATAGCGAGAATGGGGCATTGATCTTAGTAGCAGTAGGTAGGTCCTACTTCTTTGCTTACACCAATCTTTCATCTTGCTGTCCACCATAACTTCACTGCATGTCTTTCATCTTTAAAAAAAAAAAAAAAAGTTCCTTCAAGACTTTTGATCCATAGAGCTGGAGCTTACCCCAGTTTCTATAGCGTGAAGCAAAACCTGTAACGATAATAACCTCGTAGACAGGACACTAGTCTGTCGCAGATATTTACTCCCAAGCTTAGCCATATGCACAAAGGATTCTTATAACAATAACAGTAAAAAAGATTATACAGAAATGATATACTACGAAGTGCCTACACTGGCATGAACAAAAGAACAGCAATGAACTCAGGTATACACATTTCTTTAATGTGGATTTCATATAATATCAAAAGTGAGTAAATATATATATATATAAATCATAAAAATGTCAACATAAATAGAGAATCTGTTAGTCTGGTGACATCAGTGTCTAAACCTGAAATTCGGTTGACTATAATATCACAGAGCAGTCTGTCATTAGTGTCATGCACACATTGAGTCCGTCTGGAAAACTTCTTAACTGTCAAGTCAATGCTCAAATTCAAAGGCATTTTTTCAAAGACGGGAAGGAAAGATAATCTTACACAACACATGCTCAAATTCAAAGGCATTTTTCAAAGACAAGAAGGAAAGATTATCTTACACAACACATGTCATGAGAAGCCAATCCTTGTTATTTTGCTGTGATGACATGAGGAGTAAGAAAGGGGAGCTTATGTCAGCTCTGAATACGACATGTTGCTACACAGAGCAACACATTCATCTCTCTCACAGTCGTATTTCAGACCAAAGCTAAGGCTGAACCGTGAAACTTGGGAGTTGAATCAAGTAGGAAGAAGCAGATATACAGATTTAGCATTGTTTGGTTTGCAATTATCTTGGGACATTACGTCCAAGATAATTGCAAACCAAACAATACTAAATCTGTATAAATACTATATCAAAATCTTACATAAACAGTACTATATAGAATCATAAAGGCATATCAAACTCTTCATAGCTCTAAAATTTGTATCAAATTAGAGTAAATTGTTAACAAAATTGTGTAAATTGTTTTAAAAGGCTGTCATTTTGTCTCATAAAAGCTGACGTTGTCTCACTAGAGTTATGCTCCACACAGAGCCCTAGGTCATCACATAGAGAAACCAAACATTCATAAGAAAACCTCTTCGAAAATATATCTAAATACATCAATTAAAAATAAAACAAATAAATAAAATTTAAAAAAAACATCACAACCTTAAAAGAAAAATTGTCTAAACAACCCAACCCAAAGCAAAATTATCTGTAAACAACCCAACCTAAAGCAAAATTATCTGTAAACCCAACCCAAAGCAAAATTATCTGCAAACAACCAAACCTAAATTATTTGAAAGGAAGGTCAAATTACAGGTACAGTAGTGACAGCCTGAATGTCGGGTGCTTGGGAAGCAGAGAAAACGGACATTTAGGCGAAATGGGCATTTAGGCAAAAGTAGGTCAGGGGCAACAATTTTGGGAAAAGAGGGGGGGGGGGGGGGGGCATCACAGTATGGTGCAGAAATTCAACGTTTACAAAAAATGTAATGCGAGAAATAGGGACACCTGGAAACTATTTAGCACTGAGGCGGTGAGCGCGCAAGCGGGTTGACCATCGGTCAAATACTATCAGTCCATGTGTCATCAGTACATAAAACAGCAACAGCGTCGCTCTTTCCCAACCGTCTCTTCAATAGATTGTCCATGAGATTTGTTTCATCTTTGCTCCCATTGATGAGAAAAGCCGCTCTTCTAAAGCAATTCTGGCATTTTCTGTTGAAAAAAAAAAGTGTAAAAACTGCATTAAAAATAATGGCAAATAAAAACCCCACAACTCACTTAAGAAAATGAAAAGGAACCAACAAGACTCTCCCCACCCCTCCCCCTTTAAAAAAAACTTGCCCTCCAATTGAATATGCGCCAAAGTGATGTTGCAAGATTATAAAAGACAAATAAAAACTGCGAAATTACAAGTTTGAAGTAAAGAAAATTATGATTCTATTTCTGTAACACGATTTTGCACACTACAAACTACAGGGTGCATGTATGAGGCTCTACTGTGTCTGATAAAACAAGAAATGCCTATTTGTCCTCATTTGTATGTGTAAAATCATTGCATCAATTCTCCAAGAATAGACAGTGGGGGTCGTAATAATGGTCCAGTGGTTGACATCATATAGGCTGTGAGGTGGTGAATGTGAATACCAGTTTTATCTAGCCTGTCTAAATCATGTCATTCCAAATTCCAAGATGTGTCAACCTTTTTCCTATTCCATCCACATGCAATCATCAACCAGCAGTTGCTCGTGGTAAGACACATGTGTCCAGTCAGCAGAAGAACTACGCAGCTCCTGTTTTGTCTGAAGCTACACAAGCTGGGATAGATACCAGCTCTATGGGCCTTCAAACCAGGAAGGAAGTTTTATAGATACACATTTCTCTCTAAGCATGATCTACAAATTAATAGTCACTTTCTGTGTCAAAGCTGCCTTCTTCATGTGTGCTAGTTTGACATAATTCCTTACCTGTAATTTTTGGACATCGGGCAAAAAGTAGAATTTTTAAGAGAGGGCAGGTCTGAATGAGACTTTCAACAGATTCGTCTGGCGAGATTTTTACAATCACTCTGTTCAATGAGACTTTCAACAGATAAGAAGTCAGCAAATTCTGTCAGATTTTTACAATCACTCATGTTCAACTCCTGAAATTAAAATGAAAACTAAAAATGCATAGGAAAGAAAAACATATGGATAAGAAGTCAGCAAATTCAAACTACAATCACTGAGATAATCACTATCTAACTTCACATTATAATTACCATTAGAAACTCCTTGACACAGAGAGACAACCCGCAAAGACCTAGCTTCTAGAGTCAAATAAATTGGTTTTTTCTTTGCCTTAATGGAAAAGTGCCGATGATCCAAGAGTTCTAATGAGTTGCAAGCTTTGACGTCACACTTTCTGGTTGTCTGCTCCTTACAATCTTTTGTGTCTTTTTTTTTATCACTCTAAAACTTTTAAAACGTTTATTAACTAAGAAGTGAACAGGAGTTTCTAGGCTATTTCTACACACATGCAGTCAAACAAAATAAAGGAAGTAAATGGAAAGAGAGGGAAGCAGAGAGAAAAGTTGGCTTAATCTTTCAGCCCACTAGACACATTTTGATCACTACACTTGCTCTTTTAATGTCAACTTTTGCATCAATCACATTCTATAGGAGTTATCTATGAAGATAAGTTTATAACTGAGAACCCTACACACAAAGTAAATGTCTTTTTTTTCTGATGAAGTAAAGGTCCAATTATAAGGTAACAGATATTGTAGGCCTATCTTTAGCTATTTGGTATCTTGTCTTTGGCTTGCTTTTTCTACTCTTTTTGCTAACATGTCATAGTAAGCTTTCTTGTTCGATTTGACTGACTTTGTTACTTTTTTGTCTAGCATCATATATTAATTATGGATTTGTTCTTTAATTCTTTCTGATCTTGTGGCCCTTTGTCTTGTTTCTTTCTTTGATCCTTTCCATGATTAATCTGATATCCACCTTTCTTTCTTTCTTCTGCTAGGTCCCAGTAATTCCTGGCTCAGGTCTAGCAGTTCCTGGTTGAATCTTGTCAAGGACAGTTCTTGCTCATCTAGCAGGGCCTGGTATTGATTTGACAATTATATTTTGAATTTTTTAACAATTTCTTCATTTTGCAGCTTTCAATGTCAAATTTTCTTTTCCTGATGTCGCCTTTTTTGTCTTCCTTAATTTTATATGGATTTTTGCAGTCAGAAGCTCATGGTCATTTGCAACATCGGCTCCCCTTCTTGTTCTCACATCTAACAGTGATGCCTTCCATTTCTAAGTGATAGTGATGAGCAATTTGTTTTTTCCGTCTGGAGAGGTCCCATGTATATTTGTGAATGTCTCTATGCTTAAAGATTTTCATCATCATCATCATTCTCATATCATCGGTGTCGCCACCATTGCTACAACCAGAGAAAGAGATAAAGAGGGGGAGAGAATGAGGTAAAGAGGGGGAGAGAATGAGATAAAGAGGGGGAGAGAATGAGATAAAGAGGGGGAGAGAATGAGATAAAGAGGGGGAGAGAGAAAGCGGAAGACAGAGAGAGAGAGAGAGAGAGAGAGAGAGAGAGAGAGAGAGAGAGAGAGAGAGAGAGAGAAAGAGAGGGAGGGAAGGAGTGAGAATAGGAGGGAATGAGATCTATCTTCAAGGCAAACCACAAGAACCATTCCACAGAAAAATGAAATAAAAAATTAGCCTTTAACTGCCATACACAAATGTGTCATTTGCGATTTGTCTGTGACAATCTTCCATTTTTTGCTATGCACAAAACCGGTTATATGCGTTGTAACAAAAACAATTGATATTTATGAAAATAAAAAGCTGATCTACGCAGAAACCGAAACTCTTACTAATCATACAAGGATGTTTACAACCTGACTTAATGTAAAACAGTTTTTTGCTTCTCCTGTAAAATTGGGTTTTTGCACATAGCACATTTGTGCATGACACCGAAGATATATAGATAGGCGCATAGTTAATACTAGCACCCTCCCAAAATACGCAGGAATAAATAAAATAACACAAGCGATAGCTATCACATAGGTTTGTACCAATGACCCACTGCCTTGCTGTGAAAGAAAAGCACATCATGCATCATGCCGTTGTCTTTCTCACTGTGTAGCTCTGGATTGTCTAATAGAAATTTCTTGTCCATTTATCGCATAGTAAGACTAAAAGGATCACACACACCTGCTTATTCTGAATGCTTTTTCCTCTAACAATAAAATATCATGGCTCAAGCAAACTTTGCTAACAATGCATTGCCACATTTTGCCAATGAGAGTTTGAGAGACCAGGAATCACTTACTGTTATTTTTTAGAACAATCGCCTTCACAAACTGAAAGATACCGTCATCTGTCATCTGAAAAAGATAAAACAAAGGAGCAATAACGCTGAGGTTATTTTTTCCTTCCTATGTGCTTGTGTGAGCTCGTGACATGTGTCCGTATATCGGCCAGCATAATGTTGACCTACAGGTTTAGAAAGGTGAAAAACACGCCAGCCACATAAAATATAGTGCTAAGGAATTTTCACATCCTTTCACATTCTTGTTGTATTGTTTGTTTTTTGTCTTCTTTCACACTAAAGATCCCTATGAATTCCCATCACGAGTACTGTTCGCAATCATTAGCTTCAAAGAAGGTGAAGTTCAGTTCGTGTTTGAGTTCTTTGACGGTGGCGTTTAAAAGGGTTTTGCATTCCCCCAGTTAAATTTTAAGGCCAGCATTTTCTTTTTGTTGTATGTACAAGTCTTCTCCATTCAACTTATTGTTGGGAGAAAGTTGCAATTATCTCCTGCATGATATTTAACATCTCATTGTACTCTCTATGTTCCATGTTGTGTTCTGTGTTAGTATGTTTGTTGGTGTGTATATTACGTTGAACAAAATCTGTTAATTATTTTTTTCTAGGGGTGTCCTGATCAGCAATGGGGAATTCACTATCCAGTGATCTACTTTTCTTAGCTTTTGTCCTAATACACACCTAGAAAATATGTACTTTATACTGCATGTTACTATTGCATGTATATCACTATCAAATATTGGGGGAACTCGATAGTCCAGAGGCAAGGTGTCGGCCTCTCAATCAAAAGGTAGAGTTCAAGCCCTGCTGACGGTTGAAACATTTTCACGATGTTCATTTAGCAAAATCTACCCCCTGGTCCAGGTAGGTAGATCGACGCCTAGTCTCATCGGAGATGGACAATAAAAAGTAGGTCCCATGTGCAGATCACAACACTCGGTGAACGCAAAGATCCATTGGCTGTTTACAGGGCAGTCCAGGCAAAGTAAAAAAGCCTACCAAAATCCCAGAGATCACCTTAGTTGTGGATGGGGTAAATCAAATCAAAATCATATATTGGAACACACCAGATGTGTAGACCTGCCAATGCTGTGGCTGCCAGCAGTGCCCTCTTCAATGGCACATACTAACCCACATTCACTGTGAAGCACATACTGAGAACTGACTGCTTTCTGTCATGTCATGCCATGCAATTTGTGTCGTGAGTTCTTGTTTCAAGATGTCACAGGACTATCTTATACAAAAAAAAAGTAGACAAGAAATGGGACATTAATTCAAAAGCACATAAAAGAAATAAGGTTGAAAATGATACACTTTCAGGAATCTGTCCACGCAACTTTTGTTCTTAAATAAGTTAAAAAACAGAAAAATTAAGGAAAATTTCAACACAACTTGCATGTAGATGCTACACAGGTGCTCCTCGAGATTTTCAAAGTTGATCCAATTCTAAACCATGTCCAAAAAGAACAGAACTGGGTTTCATCTCCAATCAGTATAAAAGTTTCTCTATTTGAAGGCTTGTATGCACAGAAACGCTCATTAAACTCTCTTTCAAACAATTTCACTAGTTTTACTGTTGATACTGTAGAATGCTTACTGTGTCTTTTATGCGTCTAGATAAAATTTGAGATTTTTCCCCCACTGTTCTATTCCAGACAGGCGAATAGATCTAATTTCCAGATCCAGATTGAACGTCTAAAATTGAGAGCCTTATTCAAGAAATGATAAGAGTAAGAATATAATATATATATATACGACAACAAATTTTTCATAATATTATCTTAACAGAGTTTCTTTTGTTTTTTTGCTTTTCAGCATCCTGGCTAGAATGTTTCGTAAAATTTAGGTCTGCTCTCCCACCCTCTGTTCTTTTTCAAGTCTGGACATACAATTATGCCTTGCATTCATCTTGCCAGGTGTCACAATACAAAAACATACAAGAAGAACTAGATCTACTCACAGCTTGTAGATGATCTGATCTTTTGCTTGTTTACTAAATGATTGGCTGATTTCAGGTTTTATTTTCAAATTGCATGGTTCCTCCTACTCACAATGTAAGTGAACTAATCACATGCACTCATAATTTTCATTTTATATGGAAATCTCCCATTCCAGTGAAAAGTCATCTGTCAGAAAAATTATATCTAAAAGGCATCTTCACTGTGATTTTTTATGCGATGCTATTGATATCCTATTGGACAACAGGAAAAACCCTTTAAAGGCATTTTCAGACATATTTTCACAATCACATTCCTTTTTGTTCACCTTAATTTATTCACATGTACAACAAATAAGTAAGCCTAACAGAGTTCCCTTCTTTGTAGGAGTAAGATTTACATTATTGTGTATGCCTTTCAGTACCTAAGCCTTTGGTTCATCATTCTTAAAATCAGATTTTTTCTTTCCACGGTTTCATGTTGTGGTAGCACTTTTGTCTTGTGTGACAGAATGACTCTTTTATTCATTTATGGCCAAAATCATCATCTGAGCCGCAGCAAAACAGAACCTCTAACTAAATGGGAGTGAAATAAAGGGTAATATACCATGCTTTCAAAATTGAGTTATTTCCACTTTAGAAACATCGCACCTGGTAACATTTTAAAAGAGAGAAAGCCCTCTCAATCTCTTTACGCATTAGCTATTACGAGTTGGATAGTTACAGGTCTTGGATGTTTTTAATCCCCTACCCATCCATTTTTGTCAATCAAAATAAACATAAAAATTGTAAGACAATCAAAGATGCGCATGCTGTATTAAGCTATTCAAATACTAACCTGAGTGGAAATGATATTGAGTGAACGAAGGTTCTGAATGTTGACCAAGGGCAATGAGGAGGCATCCGTGAGAAGAACACACCCACCAACATTAAGCTCCCCCGCAGCAAGGGACAATTGCGAGTTACGGCCTTCACCGCTTCATCTGTGATATTCACATTTCTTCTAAGGTAAACAATCTGGAGGTGGGGACATCCTTGCGACAATTGTATGATACCTAGGAAGAAGTATCAACATATTTAGTCATCCTTGTTTCCCACCACTTGAAAATGATTATCTACTTTTATTGTATAACTGAATATCTATATATAAAGCTGAACGTCTTTAACTTTGGACCGCTTATAACTCAGGAACCACTGCACCCACAGACTCCATATTTCGCATGTAGATTTAAAATAGGCTGCTTTAGGTTCTTAGTGAATAAACTTTGGGATTAAATTAGTATTTTAATTGATTGGAAAAAGATTGTTTTGCCTGCAAATGCATCCACAAAACTTTTTTATTGTTACTACTAGATCTAATTTCTCCAATTTCCAGTCATTACAATAAAAAATCTGCATAACTTAGTACTATGTAAAAAGCCTGTGTAACTTCAGCATCGAATACTTATTTTATCTAATAATTGTACTTGATATCACCCCGTAACCCATACAGTGGTTTCTGAGTTAACCGCAGTCAAAGTTCAAGAGACCCAGTTTTATAAAAAGAAAAAGAGAAAGAATATTCAAAGATTATTTATGGACATGCTTGTATATATATAGATGATTTTAGAAAATCTTTAATGTTAACATGTTTCTTTTTAAACTTAGGATTTTATCATTAACAATTGTAAACCTAGATATTGATGAAGTTTCCTTTCAGAAAAAATAATTAAGAACAGTGGCCTCCGCCTAAAAGGCCAGTCCTCGGGAGACAAAAAAAGATGGCATCTTAAGCCGGATGATCTCTCAAGTGAATTTATGGCGGTGTAGCCTACATAATCATTATGTAACATTTATAGGTCAGACCTTTAGGCCTAGAACTCTGATTCAAAACAGGAGGAGGAGGACATATACCAAAGCTTACAAAGTGCAAAGCATTGTACATTTCTTGAAAATGTTCTTTCTCTTCTCTTTTTCTACTGATCACAACACTAGGTAGCTTGTTGCATCAAACAATAAGGCCTAGTTCAGTTTTATTTATCCAGTCCATCATCAATCCTTTATAAGCGAAAATATGTTTTTTTTTTCTGATTGGCCTCATCTATGGTATTGCCTTTGATCTGGTCAAGATCTTTCAAGACAGTGACCAATCTGCAGGTGACAGTGAACTGTCAATCTGCAAATCTGGTGGGAGTCTAGCATTAACACTAATAATATATATTTTTTAGCTTGGATTACAAGAGTGGCAGGTCTGCATATATTAGTATTGCAAATCTGGTGGGAGTCTAGCATTAACACTAATAATATATATTTTTTAGCTGGATTAAGATTTTTATTACAAGAGTGGCAGGTCTGCATATATTATTATTGTATATGCATTATAGGTAGCCATTGTCGATATATATAGAGAGAGAGAGAGAGAGAGAGAGAGAGAGAGAGAGAGAGAGAGAGAGAGAGAGAGAGAGAGAGAGAGAGAGAGAGAGAGAGAGAGAGAGAGAGAGAGAGAGAGAGAGAGAGAGAGAGAGAGAGAGTTAAACCTGGCATAAATATTAATGAGCTGAGAGAGAGTTAAACCTGGCATAAAAATATTAATGTGCTGGTTTTTAGGTAACAAATGCTAACCAAATGCTAAGGGAATTAACCCTGACAGAAAATAACTAGGCTCAATGTGGCAGACCCGCCATATGCCTAGGGTACAGTGGGTTCATCCCCTGTTTATCCAAAACCAAACTGATTCAAAGAAAGAATTATGATATATACCTGGCTTGAACTTTCAAAGACGATTTTGGAACAGAACAGGACTGTGATTATTAGAACATGGAATATTAGGGCAATAAATGGAAAAGAGTTACAATTAGCTGAAGAAATGGAAAAATTCACAGTAGACATTTGGCCATTACAGAAACAAAGAAAAAAGGACAAGGAATAGAAAATGTAGGACCAAATCATACTTTAATCTTCTCAGAAGTAGATGTTAAAGATACAGCTAGAGCAGATGTAGGCCTCCTAATGCACAAAAAAGAAGAAAAGCTACAAGAAAGTTGGAAATTTATAAACCCACGGCTATTAGAGGTCAATATTAAACCAAAAGGAAGAGAAATTAAATTATTAATAGCTTATGGACCAAACGAAGAAAAAGATATCTTCGAAAATGATTTACTAATAGCTGCAGAGAATATCAAACCCAAACTGCAACTAGTAGTGTTAGGAGATTTAAATACTAGAGTAGGTAACAATGTAGAAACATCAGGAGGGGTAACAGGTAAAGGAGGAGAGACAACAACTTCTTCAAATGGAGAGAGACTAATAACATGAAAAAAAAGTCACATATTTTTCCTCATAAAGATATCCACAAATATACAAGAGTAAATGAAGACAGATGTGAAAGGTCAGTCATAGACTACATAATAGTTAGCAGCTCCCTTTTTACAGTACAATAGATGCAAGAGTAAACAGAGGAAATAAAATATTTAGTGATCATCACCTAGTGATTGCCAAAATGAGATTACTGACTGAAGAAAACAAACAGAAACGGAAAGAGAAGAAAGCTACTAAACTCAAAATAGAAGAACTAAATAAACCAAAAGTAAAACAGATATACCAATCTAGGATAAAAAGATTTATCAAAGAAAGGCAGATGGATCTGAATGATAATAGATAATAGAAAAAAGTGGCAGATATAAAGAAACACTCCTCAGTTGTACTGAAGAGGAAACAAATTAAAGGAGATAGGAAAAGAACAGCATGGTGGAATGAGAATATCAAGACTAAGATCAAAGAAAAGAAGGATGCCTGGAAGAAATACTTGCAAACAAAGAGACCAGAGGATAGGATAGATTACATGAGTAAAAAGGACTATCGCCAAAGAGGAAATTATGAAAGCAAAACAGGAACAGTGGGAAGAGTTTGGACAACGACTTCAAGGAAATCAATAGCTGTTATGGGGAGCAATGAAGAGCATGAGAAAGATCAAAGCATGCACAGCACAATAAATTACATAATCCCTGCAGAACATATGAAACAAGGAGGTACAGATCAATTAATAAGAGTAACAAGTAATCCAGAGTGAGACGGCTGAAAATTTAGGTATCTCAATGGAAGAACTCCACACAGCTATAAGAAAAGTGAAATTAGGAAATGGCCCAGGAGCAGATCAAGTCTATTCAGAAATTATTAAAAACCAAGGGAGAGATGCAGACAGTCTACTACATGCAATATGTCAACAAGAACACCTGAGTGAATTTAGACCAGGAAGAAGTGTACAAGACCATCTATTTACAATTAGACAAATAATAGAAAAATTCCTTGAGAGAAACATTGATTTGCACCTGTGTTTTATTGACTTGGAAAAGATATTTGACACTGTGATGAGGGACGAACAATGGCATTCCTTAAAAGAAGACAATGTAGAGCAAAATTTAATAGAAACCATTAAAAGTTTTAACAATAAACCAACATGTGCAGTGAGAGTGGCTGGAAATGTCTCTGAAGAATTTGATGTAGATATAGAGTACGACAGGGTTGTATCTTAAGTCCTCTTTTGTTTATCACATTTATGGATTCAGTTGCAAAGGCATCCTCAACAATGATGATTTAGTTCCGTTTGGAAAATCAGAAAAGGACCTTCAGTCGAATATCAACATGATGAATACAGAATTAAATAAAAGAGGAATGAGAGTAAATGCAAAGAAAACAAAAACAACGCTATTAACTAGGGAAGCTAAAACACAATATCTTAAATTGGGCAGGGCGTATTTAGAACAAGTTCAAAGCTACAATTACCTAGGAGTAATGAATAACCCAGAAGGAAAACTAAGAGAAGAAATCAGCCAGAGAAACCAAATGGCAATGACATTATATAACCATCTAGGAAAGGCAATATAAATAAGTAAACAAGAATTGTCAACGAAAACCAAAATAGCTGTATACAACACAGTTTATTGCCCTACTCTCCTCTTTGACAGTGAAACCTGGACCTTAGACAGTAGGAAATACAGTAGAGTAAACACAACTGTAATGAAATATCAAAGAAGAGTAGTAGAGAAAACTAAAAGAGACAAAATCAGAAACACAACAATAAGAGATCAAACCAAAGCAGATGACATAGCAACTAAGATAGAAAGAAATCAACTGAGATGGTTTGCGCACGTAAACTGAATGAATGACAATAGAATAGCTAAATCAGTATACAGGGCTAAAACTCAAGGTAAAAGACCAAAGGGCAGACCTCGGAGAAAGGGGGAAGAAGGTATAAAAGAGGTATTAAAGTAAAGAAATTTAACTTTCACGGAAGGAAACAGAAAATGTCAGGACAGGTCAGCCTGGAGAAAAATCATTTCGGGCATCTAGACCCATACACTGGAAGGTAGAATGGGAACTGATAAAGGGAGGAAGAATGCTTACTAGTAGAGTGTACTACTATTTTTACTCTCTCTCTCTCTCCTTCCTTTCCCCCTCTGTCTCTTTCTCATTGAATGGTGATAATTGATACAGTAGTGACTCTCTCGCTCTCTTTCTGTTGGAATATGCGCCCCCAATTAGACTTAAACCCTATGTTTTCCACGACGGTTGGTGCTTGTGTGTATAAAATGGACACAAAAACATGGAGGTGCTCCTCTATATCAAAATCCCGGAAAACCGGAAAAAAACATGGACAATCCCCATCCTCTATATATAACAGTCTAAAGAGCTGACAGTGACTCAGCAGGATGTAGCACTACTGACAGAGATTTTGAGTCTACAATATAAATCGACAATGGCTTTCCATATATATATGAATCTATATTTTAATTTTATAGCGTCATCCTTCCTAAAAGAAAGAAAAATTCACCTCTAGACACAACTGAAGATTTTCGGACCGGGCCTCTCAGGCATTATGACCTAAGGGAAAAAACTGTGTTGCAGGAAAAAGTCACCTCTCAGGCATTATGATCTAAGGGAAAAGACTTGCAGGGAAAAGCGAAGCCTCTCAGGCATTATGATCTAAGGGAAAAGACTTGCAGGGGAAAAAGCAGCCTCTCAGGCATTATGATCTAAGAGAAGAAAACTCTGTTAAAGGTAAAAAGCTGCCTCTCAAGCATTATAATCTAAGAGAAAAAACTTTGATGAAGGTACAAGGCCACCTCTGATGGATCGGGCTAATGGTAATAGGCGGAGACCTGTACAAAGAACAAAAGAAACGAAAATTTGAACTTAAAATAGATTTTACTGATAACTTTTCATTAATGTTTTTCTTTCATTTTTTATGGAAAGAAATATGAGCTAAGCTAGTGATAGAACGTGACTCTACTCAGATAGGGTATAAACTGAAGAACTAGAGAGTGGTGTCCGAGTGACTGAGCGACAGAAGGGAGTCAATGGCGAGGGTGGGAAAGGTGTGTGTGTAATGAAAGTGCCTCAAATGAGAGAAAAAAATCAAACAAAGTGAAACACAGTCACAATCAGATGTTTCAATGTAAGCAACTTACCTGCTGAGGTAATTGATATTTTTGGTTCCTTGAAAGAATTCAAGTCCAGCTTACACAAATTCCTCATACACTGTAGTTTGAACAGACATTCATCAGAAACCTGACTAGTGCTAAGGTCCAAGGATCTTAAACCAGGGCAAAGGACCTGTATTGCAAATGGCAGAAACAGACAAGAAACAAGGCATTTTCAAACAAAGAATTGAACTCAGGCTTATAATCTAATTTAAATCCTTGAAAGGTCCCAAAAATAATATTCTGGACTTGTCACTTCTTTATTTTTGTTGAAAAGATAACATTTCACATACATCCCATTTTAATGTCAAGGATTGACAAAATCTTTCTAGTCACCAACTTGCCATCTGTACTGTTAAACAATTATTTCTAAAGCATTGCACTTATCTTTTCAAGATTGATAAACATGCTTCATATCAAGGCTGAGAAAAGAGGACCAGAGTAAAAAGGTAAATTGAGAATAATACTAAAACTGTGTACAAAGCACACCTTCACGAAATGATACTCTTTATTTGAAAAAAGAGTAATTAAAAATCAAATGCAATCAATGTTTAAAATATATTTTATATACAAAACAAAAACAATGATGCTAAAATATTACTTTTCAAGCAAGAAAGAACAAACAAACTCAACATTTGTAAAAATGAAAACCTTGACATGTAACAAATAACAAATCGTCTAACAGCCACTATATAAAAAGTTTGTCTATGGGAATTTTCTCAGATTGCACTGAAGATTAAACTAAAAATACGAAAGAAAATCCTCATCCCAAACCATGTGCTCAAATAATTGATCTAAAACAATTAAAACCCTAAGCTGCCCAATGAGCCAAACATTTTCAATGGAACAGAAAGTACGTCCTTCGTTGCACACAAAGTAAACAGAGAATTTCTTTGTCCATGAATGTTAACCACTTCAGATATATAGTGAAAATTTACCAAGAATTTACTAAGTAAACTTAACTAAACATCACATGCTGCTGGGAATTATGGCAAAAAATTGGTTCATACTTTGTCAATATTACTGTCCTAGTGATAAGGCCTCGTTTACTCATCAACCTTAACAGTGCTTGCTTGATGTTTTGAGGTATCTCCCTGACAAACTCTCTTCATAATTTGGCAAGTGGCGTATCCCAGCATTTGTTGATCTGAAAGGTTGAATGCCTTTAATTTTAATTTTGAATCAGTTTTCAAAGTGTTGCCCTTTTACAATGTACAGTACAATAATAGACTTAGTGTCTTTCTTGTGCCATCAATATCATTTTACCGCATTATAGTTATTATAGTGTTAGTTTTGTAATATTATTATTAGGGTGACAAAACATCTTTGTAAGATGTACTGTTTAAACAATTCCTTATCATGACTTATCCCAAATGCCGGGATTTGGGAATCAGAGAGACAAGGGCACTTCAACGGTGCAGGCAGACAACAAAAATCAACATATTCCCCCTGACTGCATTGTAACCACCTCAACCATTTTGAGTTTGTTCAACATCAAGCTGAAAGCCAAGGAACCAAGTCTACCTGATGGGGAGTAAAGCTGGGGTATCACTTTGGTTGTGTCTCAACCAAGACTGTCAGAAAAAATATGAATCCATGAAGTACCAGTACCTTGCACATGTGGTGCATAGCGCATGATCCATATTCATAACAAATTAATTAGTAATTAGAGTATAACAATCGTATTATCTACACCTAGATATATTACATAACATTCGATAACATTTATGTCTAGATCTATATCTAGATCTAGATTAGATCTACTATAAATGTAGCTTGGGGTTTTCGTTATAAAATCTAGAGCTAGATGTAGAATCTAGTTAAATTACGTCAGAAAAACGCAATTTTAATGATGTGAACCTTACGCTGTGAAGAGACTTTCGATGGCGAAAATACTGGGTTCTTCCAAAGCCATTATGATTGTGTGTGAAGTAGAATCAATGTGAACAACGCAGCTCTTCAGTTTTCATGGAAGAACGTGAAGTAAAAGTAAATAATAACGGTAGCCACGCAATCTGGTACATAGACAAAGTTAACGGTTATTGTGGGCCATTTTCAGGGAAAGACGAATAAATATGTTTAAGGACGTTAATTTGAAAAAAATATTTCTCTGCAAATCTGGCGTGAAAAAATGATTTTTAAACGCTCAAAATTTCACATACAGTCGACAAAGTGGAGCATTTTGACTAACGAAAGCCAGAGAAAAAAATTACCGTCAGAAATGAAAGAAAGTTGTGTCGTTAACACGAAACTAACATCAGACAAGATAAACATGGGGATGATTCATTTTAACTTATGACTTCATTCTAATATTAGACTTGAGTCAGATTAGCTCGACTCCTTTCAAGTCAACCAAATTTTTTTCTTTTTTCTTTTTTGTACCCATACACAAGATCATAGTCAAGAGGCAGAATGATGAAAATATCCCCGCTCCCCCCCCCTTTCTCTCTCTCTCTCTCTCTCTCTCTCTCTCTCTCTCTCTCTCTCTCTCTCTCTCTCTCTCTCTCTCTCTCTCTATATATATATATATATATATATATATAAAATATATATATTATATATATATAAATATATTATATATATATATATATATATATATATAATATATATATATATTATATATATCTTTATGGTCGTTTGTTGTCTGTCTGTCCTGTCTGTACCTGCCTGTCTGTCTGGTCTCTCTCTCTCTCTCTCTCTCTCGCTCCTCTCCTCTCTCTCTCTCGCTCTCTCTCTCATTTTCTCTCTCTCTCTCCCCCCCCCCCTCTCTCTCTCTCTCTCTCTCTCTCTCTCTCTCTATATATATACTTATATATAATATAAATATATATATATATATATATATATATATATATATATATTATATATATATATATATATATATATATATATATAATCTTTATGTCTGTTTGTCTCTCTCTCTCCTCCTCCTCTCTCTCTCCTCATCTCTCATCTCTCTCTTCTCGCTCATCTCTCTCTCTCTCTCTCTCTCCTCGCCTCACTCTCTCTCTCTCTCTCTCTCCTCTCTCTCTCTCTCTCTCTCCTGTGTGTGTGTGTCTCTCTCTCTCTGTTTCTCTCTCCCCATCAAATCTTACTGGCTACACACCAACTGTAATGACAAGCACAGTCACACTCACTCACACACACATACACATCCACACACACACACACTTACACACTGGCCATGTCCCCATCCATCGCCCTACTCATCCACCCCCCCGCCCCCACCAAAAAAAATATCCATCCATCCATTCCCATCTACTCCAGCTTCTTCCTCCTGTGCCAACACCGTCTGTCTGTCTGTCTGTCTGTCTGGTATATCACATAATCAAGTAAATCGCCACTCCGCAGCCGAGGCCTTACCCTGCCAGCTCTTCGACCTCATCTCTCCTGCCTTATACAATGACATTGTATCTTGTTCTAAGTCGATATTATTTGCTTACAAAACTGTCTCTCTCTTTTCTTGTCTCTCTCTCTCTCTCTCTCTCTCTCTCTTTCTCGCTCTCTTTTCTGTTTGAATTAATCTCCCTTTAGGAGAAGTTTCTCTCTCTTATCTTAATTATCTCTCTCTTGTTTTAACTATTGCTATCGATATTCATTCCTCCCCAGAACCCCCTCTCTCCCCCAAAAAAGGATCTCTCTCTCAAATTTGGAGCTCTCTCTCTCTCTCTCTCTCTCTCTCTCTCTCTCTCTCTCTCTTTAAAAAAACAAAAAGATCATCTACTCCCCTCACTCCTTCATCTCTCTCTCTCTCAAAAAAACTCTTTCTCTCTCTGATGACTGTCTCTCTCTCTGCATACACTCTATCTCGTATGTCTCTAATCGTTATTGTGGTAACAATCTCTCTGTCTCTCTCTCTCTCGCTTCGGCCATCGATCTCTGATGTAAGAGGGCTTGTGCGTCAGCTGTATCTCTCGCGCTCTCATGGGATATCTCTCTCTCTCTCTCTCTGGTCATTTCTCGTCTGTTTCACAACTCTGCTCATCTAAACCTAGATTTCTCTCTCTCTCTCTCTCTCTCTCTCTCTCCCTCTCTCTGAGCTCTCATCTCTCTCGTCTGAAGCGTCTCTCTCTCTCTCTCTCTCTCTCTCTTTCTCTCTCTCGCTCTCTCTTTTTTCTCTCTCTTCTATCTCCGCCATTTATCGAACGATTTCTCTCTCATTTTGGCTCTCTCTCTCTCTCTCTCTCTCTCTCTCTCTCTCTCTCTCTCCCCTTCTCTCTCTCTCTATCTCTCTCTCAAATCTCTCTCTCTCTGTCTGTCTCTCTTCTCTCTCTGTTTGTCTCTCTGTCTGTCTCTCTCTCTCTCTCTCTCTCTCTCTCTCTATCTCTTTCTCTCTCTTGAATCTCTCTTTCGTGTTTGGTCGATGTTTCCTTCTTTGTCACTTTCAATAATTATACAATGACATTGTATCTTGTTCACCACACAAGTCGATTTATTGCTTACAAAAACAAAATTATCGATCTTGATCTTGTTTTCTTGTTTTTGCTATTTGAATGGGGAAAAATCCTATTTTAACAATTTTCATGAAACATTTCTCAACTTTCAAAGTGAAAACATTCTGAAACGTTTCATGTTTGAATTATTTGAATCAACTTTTGTTTTTTAGATGTTTGAATGAAAAGTTTCTTGTGTTAGCTGTTTGAATTAATACTTTCTTGTTTTAGGAGAAGTTTCTTTTGTTCTTATCTTAATTATTTTCATGAAAAATTTCTTGTTTTAACTATTGTCAATTTCGATATTCATAATACACCATATTATGACACTTTTTACGTCGAGTATAGCCAATATAATTGTAAACTCTTTCGGTTTGTAACACAAAAAAAGATTAATTCAATTCAATCAAATTTGGAGCTACGCAATGAAAATTGTCAAAACTTTAAATTGCCAAAGCAATACCACAAAATCAGTTCTTTAAAAAAACAAAAAGATCATATACATACCCTCCACATCCTTCATTAGTCTCTCGTAGAATTAAAAAAAACTCTTTATAAGCTGATGACTGTCTGTCACAAATGCATACACTATACCCGTATATTGGCGGCTAATCGTTATTGTGGTAACATCGAGGTCACCTGGCTTCTGCTCTCCATCACCGCTAGTCGCTTATTTCTCGATGTGTGATGTAAGAGGCGTTGTGCGTCAGTGTGTATGTAAACACGCGCATAAGCATGGGATATAGAGGATGTTAAAAAAACTGGTCATTTTGACGTCTGTTTTCACAACAGTGCACATCTAAACCTAGATTTATAATACTATTTACATTAGTAACAATGCCAGAGAGTGTCGAAAGAGTAGGTGGGCCGCTACAACAAGGAAAAACTCGTCTGAAGCGTTTGTTTTGTGTTATTTTCTTTTGATGTTTTTACTTGCATTCTTTCTCGAAATGTAATTTTTTCACACTAAAATTCTATCTCCTCCTCCATTTATCGAACGATTTGTATTACATTTTGGCTGACATTTCCTCTGGTCAATGTTAATAGAATGACATGAGGTTGTTTTTTTATATTGTTAAACTTTTTGAGACAAATTTAAAAAAAATAAAAATGATATTTTTGTACATTCATGATATATAGTATTTTCAAAATTTCATTAAAAAAAACTATCTGAAATATTTAAAAAATCCGACGTCACTTTTTAGATCTTGAATGGAAAAGTCGATCTGCACAGGTTTTGTGTAATTTTATTCATAACTAAGAGGGGAATAGATTTTGAAAATTGGGTCAATATCAAGATGCGCCGTTTCATGGCAAAACTGAAGGACGCTACAAATTATTCAATGATGTAGGATGACTGTAATTTGACAGTTATTATGTACATACTAAAAGCAACAACCTCAACTCCAAAAGCAAAAAAAAATCACTTCAGGAGGCAGTACACCACACACACCTTAAAGTTATACAATCAACTAACCAGGGAGACAGTTAAGAAAAATATTAAAACTCACCTGCTTTTCTTTGCAGTCATGAAATCCTTACACATAAAACTTAGTGCAATAATATCAACTCTATTTTGTATTATCATCCTATGCTTTAAAATATAGTTCTTATGCATAATGTGTCTATTTCGTTTACATATAGATCTATTTACATGGAGTTTCAACTATGAGGATGTTACTTTTTGATGTAGTAGGTAGGTATTTTCTATCTATGTTGTCTTCCTTCGACTTAACAGCTGGATGATTTCATGTTCAGTAGTCGCTACCCTGGTTTTTCAGTGTCTGTATTTCATTTGTTTCAAGTCATTCCAGGTATTGAAATGTCTGTATATCCTCTGGTTTTGCCTCTTTCCAGGTACCGTATTCAAATGTCTGCCTGTTCCTCTGGTACTACTCCTTTCATGTATTCAAATATCAGTATTTCCTCTGCTTCGTAGTCTCTCCATGTATTCAAAATGTCTTACAGTATTTCCTCTGGTTGTAGTCTCTCCAGGTATTCGAATGTCTATACAATATTTCCTCTGGTTGTAGTCACTCCAGGTATCTGAATGTCTATACAATATTTCCTCTGGTTGTAGTCTCTCCAGGTATTCAAATGTCTATGCAATATTTCCTCTGGTTGTAGTCTCCAGGTATTCAAATGTCCATGCAATATTTCCTCTGGCTGTAGTCTCTCCAGGTATTCAAATGTCCATCCGCTTTTTTTCCTCTCTTTAGTTTTCCAGGTATTCGAATGTCTTCCAATATTTCCTCTGGCTCATAGTATTTCCAATTTGAACCTACAGTTTCCCAGGTATTCGAATGTCTATATAATATTTCCTCTGGTTCCGGGTTATAATCTTTACGAACTGTGTGGCTGTCAGTTTGTTTTCAAGTTTACGTGACGGCAGAGCTGATAGTTGTATTAGTGGTAGTAGTAGTCAGTAGTAGTAGTAGTAGTAGTAGTAGTAGTAGTAGTAGTAGTAGTAGTAGTAGGTAGTAATGCGTAGTAGTAGTAGTAGTAGTAGTAGCAATAGTAGTAGTAGTAGTAGTAGTAGTAACAGTAGTAGGAGCAGCAGTAGTAGTATTAGTAGTAGTAATTGTAGTAGTAGTAGTAGTAGTAGTAGTAGCAGTAGTAGTAGTAGTAGTAGTAGTAGCGAGTAGTAGTAGTAGTAGTAGTAGTAGTAGTAGTAGTAGTAGTAGTAGTAGTAGTAGTAGTAGTGGTAGTAGTAGTGATGATGATGTAGTAGTAGTAGTAGTAGTAGTAGTAGTAGTAGTAGAGGGAGCGTAGTTGGTTTTGGTTGGGTAGCACGCTTTCTTTTCTAGGGCGAGACGATGGGTGCCGAAACAGAGGTCGCGGGTCGATCACCATGGTTCACCAGGATTTTTTTCCGTTTATTCCTTTGTCCTTGTCGGTCTGGTTTTATAGGGCTTCGATAGGATCTTATGTCATGAATATAAAGAACTATAAAGAGACGATAGGGAAGCGATAAGCAGCCATAAGCGGCCATAGGCAACCATGATATTATAGGCAGACATAGGCAGCCATAGGCTGATAAACGATAGGCTGCGATAAAAACGATAAGGTGAGATAAACAGCGATAGGCTGCAATAGGGTGCAATAAAGGGTGCGATAGGGTGCGATAGAAGATTTTAACCGGCTGCGATGAAGCTGCAATAGGCTGCGATAGGTTGCAATAGGTTATGATATTAGGTTGATGGGTTACTGCGATAGGTTGCGATAGGTTAAGAAGACACGAAAATATGATGCAGCTGTGATAAAGAAGGCGATAGAGCGATAAAGAGCAAAAGAGCGATAAAGAGAGACAAAGTGCGACAAAGAACGATAAAGAGCGATAAAGAGCGATAAAGAGGATAACGAGTGATAAAGAGTGATAAAGAGCAATAAAGAGCGATTACGAGCGATAAAGAGCGATAAAAAACGGTAAAGAGTGATAAAGAGGATAAAGAGCGATAGAGCGATAAAGAGCAATAATGCTGCGATAAAGACGATAAAGGGCGATTCGAAGTGGTTCAAAGCGGTCTAAGGCGGTCTAGAGCGATAGGCAGCGATAGGGGAGCGATAGGCAGCCATAGGGAGCGATAAAGCGATAGGGAACGATAAGAAGCTCTAAAGGCGTTATAGGCAGCCATGGGCACGCCAAAGGCAATAAAGAGCGATAGGCTGCGATAGGCTGCGATAGGCTGCGATAGTCTGCGATAGGGTGCGATAGGGTGTCATAGGCTGCGATAGTGTGCGATAGGCGGCGATAGGGTGCGATAGGCTGCAATAGGCTGCGATAGGTTGCAATAGGTTAAGATAGGCTGCGATAGGCTGCGATAGGCTGCGATAGGCTGCGATAGGCTGCGATAGGTTGCAATAGGTTAAGATAGGCTGCGATAGGCCGCGATAGGGTGATATAGTGTGCGATAGGTGGCGATAGGGTGCGATAGGCTGCGATAGGCTGTGATAGGCTGCGATAGGTTGCAATAGGTTAAGAGAGGTTACGATAGGTTGCGATAGGTTGCGATAGGTTGCGATAGGCTGCGAAAGGCTGCAATAGGCTTCGATACGCTGTGATAAAGAGCGATAAGGAGCGATAAATAGCGATAAAGAGCGATAGGCTGCGATAGGCTGCGATAGGCTGCGATAGGCTGCGATAGGCTGCGGTAGGCTGCGATACGCTGTGATAAAGAACGATAAGGAGCGATAAAGAGCGATAAAGAGCGACAGGCTTCGATAAAGAGCGATAGGCTGCGATAGGCTGCGATTAAGCGATAAAGAGCGATAAAGAGCAATAAAGAGCGATAAAGAGCGATAGGCTGCGATAAAGAGCGATAAAGAGCGATAAAGCTGGATACGCTGCGAGAACGAGCGATAAAGAGCGATAAAGAGCGATGAAGAGCGATGAAGCGCGATAAAGAGCGATAAAGAGCGATAATGAGCGATAAAGAGCGATAAAGAGCGATAAACAGCGATAAAGTGCGATAAAGAGCGATAAAAAGCGATAAAGAGCGATAGGCTGCGATAGACTTCGATAACCTGCGATAGGCGACGATAGGCTGCGATAGGCTGCGATAGGCTGCGATAAAGAGCGATAAAAAGCGATAAAGAGCGATAAAGAGCGATAAAGAACGATAGGCTGCGATAAAGAGCGATAGGCTTCGATAAAGAGCGATAGGCTGCTAATAAAGAGCGATAGGCTGCGATAGGCTGCCGATAGCCTGTGATAGGCAGCGACAGGCTGCCATAGGCCGCGATGGCAGCCATAGGCAGCGATAGGCAGCGATAGGCAGCCATAAGCAGCGATAGGCAGCCATAGGCAGCGATACAGAGCCATAGGCAGCGATAAAGAGCAACGATAAAGCAGCGATAGGCAGCGATAAAGAGCCATAGGCAACGATAAAGAGGGATTGGCAGCGATAACGAGGGATGGCAGAGATAAAGGGCCATAGGCAGCGATAAAGAGGGATGGGCAGCGATAAAGAGGATGGGCAGCGATATCGCTCTTTATCGTTGCCTATGGCTGCCTATCGCTGCATATGGCTGCCTATCGCTGCCTATCGTTGCGATGGCTACCTATGGGTGCCTATGGCTGCCTATCGCTGCCTATGGCTCTTTACCGCTGCCTGTGGGTCTTTATTGCTGCCTATGGCTCTTTATCGCTGCCTATGGCTCTTTATCGGTGCCTGGTGCTCTTTATCGCGATGCCTATGGCTCTTTATCGCAGCCTATGGCTGGCTGCCTAAAGCAGCCTATCACAGCCTATCACAGCCTATCACATCCTATCACAGCCTATCAAGAGCCTATCACAGTCTATCGCAGCCTATCGCAGCCTATGACAGCCTATCACAGCCTATTTATCAGCGATATCACAGCCTTTATCGCAGCCTATCGAGCTTTATCGCAGCCTATCACAGCCTATCACAGCCTATCGCAGCCTATTGCTCTTGATCGCTCTTTATTCGCAGAGCGATAAATAGCTTTTTTCGCTGCCTATCATTCTTTATCGCAGCCTATCACTCTTTATCGCAGCCTATCCCTCTTTATCACTCTTTTTGCAGCCTATCGCTCAAATCGCTCTTTATCGCTGTTTTCGAGCCTATCTTTCTTTATCGCTCTTTATCGCTCTTTATCGCTTTTATCGCTCTTTATCGCACCGATATTGCAGCCTACCGACAGCCTACCGCAGCCTATCGCAGCCTATCGCAGTCTATCGCAGCCTATCACAGCGTATCGCACTTTATCGCTCTTTATCATTCTTTATCGCTCTTTTATCGCTGTTTATCGCTCGTTATCGCTCTTTATCGCTCTTTATCGCAGCCTATCGCTCTTTATTGCAGCCTATCGCTCTTTATCGCTCTTTATCGCTCTTTATCTCTCTTTATCGCAGCCGATATCGCTCTTTATCGCAGCCTATCGCTCTTTATCATAGCTCTTTATCACTTTAGCAGCCTATCGTAGCCTATCGCAGCCTAACGCAGCCTATTGCTCTTTATCGGAGCCTATCGCTCTTTATCGCTCTTTATCGCTCTTTATAGCTTTTCTCGCTCTTTCTGTCGCTCCTTATCACTCTTTATCACAACCTATCGCAGCCTATCGCAGCCTACCGCAGTTTATCGCCTCCTACCGCAGCCTATCGCAGCCTATCGCAGCCTATCGCTCTTTATCGCTCTTTATCGCTCTTTATCGCTCTTTATCGCTCTTTATCGCTCTTTATCGCTCTTTATCGCTCTTTATCGCTCTTTATCGTTTTTATCGCTCTTTATCCCTCTTTATCGCTCTTTATCGCTCTTTATCGCTCTTTATCGTTCTTTATCGCTCTTTATCCTCTTTATCGCTCTCTATCGCTCTTTATCGCTCTTTATCGCTCTTTATCGTTCCTTTCGCTCTTTATCGCAGCCTATCGCTCTTTATCGCAGCCTATTGCTCTTTATCACTTTATCGTTCTTTATCGCTCTTTACCGCTCTTTATTGCTCTTTATCGCTCTTCATCGGAGCCTATCGCAGCCTATCGCTCTTTATCGGAGCTGTCACTCTTTATCGCTCTTTATCGCTCCTCATCGCTCCTATCGCTCTTTATCGTTCTTTATCGCTCTTTATCCTCTTTATCGCTCGTTATCGCTCTTTATCGCTCTTTATCGCTCTTTATCGCTCTTTTATCGCTCTTTATCGCTCTTTATCGCTCTTTATCGCTCTTTATCGCTCTTTATCGCAGCCTATCGCAGCTTTATCGCAGCCTATCGCTCTTTATCACTCTTTTTCGCAGCCTATCGCTCTTTACCGCTCTTTATTGCTCTCTATCGCCTTTTATCGGAGCGTATCGTAGCTATCGTTCTTATTGAGCTTATCGCTCTTTATCGCTCTTTATCGCTCCTTATCGCTCTTTATCACAGCGTATCGCAGCCTACCGGACGCTAGCGCAGCCTATCGCAGCCTATCGCAGCCTATCGCAGCCTATCGCAGCCTATCGCTCTTTATCGCTCTTTGTCGCTCTTTATCGCTCTTTACCGCTCTTGGCTCGCTCTTTTCGCGCTTTTTTTGCTCTTTATCGCTCTTTATCGCACCCTATCGCAGCCTATCGCACCTATCGATCGCACCTTGTCGCAGCCTATCGTTATTTATTGCTTTTTATCGCTCTTTATCACTTTTATCGTTCTTTATCGCTCTTTATCGGAGCCTATGACTTTATCGCAATAAAGAGCCATAGGCAGCCTATCGCTGCCTAGGCAACGTTAAAGAGCCTATCGCAGCGATAAAGAGCCTTAGGCAGCGATAAAGAGCTCTTTATCGCATTAAAGAGCTCTACAGGCTTTATAGCGATTTTTCGCTCTTTATCGGCTCTCTTTATCGCTCTTTATCGGCAGCCATAGGCAGCCATAAGCATCGCCATAAGCAGCGATTATCGCAGCCATATTCAGCGATATTGCTGCCATAGGCAGCGATATCGCAGCCTATCGCAGCGATAGGCAGCCTATAGGCAGTCATAAGCAGCGTATCGCGATATCGCAGCGACAGGCAGCTTTATCGCTCGTTTCGCAGCTTTATCCAGCGATCGCTCTTTATCTCTCTTTATCGAGCTTTATCGCTCTTTATCGCTCTTTATCGCTCTTTATCCCTCTTTATCGTTGCCTATAGCGATTTTATCGCTGCCTATCGCTCTTTATCGCTGCCTATGGCTGATAATCGCTCTTTATGGCTGCGTATTTCTGCCTATCGCTGCCTTCTGCGCTGCCTATCGCAGCCTATCGCTCTTTATCGCTCTTTGCCTATTACAGCTTATCGCTCCTTATCGCCTTATCGCAGTCTATCGCAGCCTATCGCAGCCTATCGCTGTTTATTAACGTCAGTATCGCTCTTTATCGCTCTTTAGCCCATCGCTTTTTATCGCAGCCTATCGCTCTTTACGCTCTTTATCGCTCTTTATCGCTCTTTATCGCAGCACTTTATCGTAGTCTTATCACAGCCTATCGCTCTTTATCGAAGTCTTATCGCTCTTTATCGCTCTTTATCGCTCTATTATCGCTCTTTATCGCTTTTCATCGCTCTTGATCGCTCTTGATCGCTCTTTATCACTCTTTATCGCTCTTTATCGCTCTTTTTCGCTTTTTTTTCGCTCTTTATCGCTCTTTATCGCTGTTTATCGCTGTTTATCGCTCTTTATCGCAGCCTATCGCTCTTTATCGCAGCCTATCGCTCTTTATCGCAGTCTATTATCGCTCTTTATCGCAGCCTCTTGCAGCCTATCGCAGCCTATCGCAGCCTATCGCTCTTTATCGGAGCCTATCGCTCTTTATCGCTCTTTATCACTTTTTATCGCTTTACCGCTTTTTATCGCTTTATCGCTCTTTATCGCAGCCTATCGCAGCCTACCGCGGCCTATCGGAGCCTACCGCAGCCTATTGCAGCCTATCGCAGCCTATCGCAGCTTATCGCAGCCTATCGCTCTTTATCGCTCTTTATCGTTCTTTATCGCTCTTTATCGCTCTTTATCGCTCTTTATCGCTTTTATCGCTCTTTATCGCTTTTATCTCCTCTTTATGTCGCTCTTTATCGCCCTTTATCGCTCTTTATCGCAGCCTATCGCCTATCGTTTATCGCAGCCTATCGCTCTTTATCGCTCTTTATCGCTTTATCACTTTATTGCTCTTTATCACTGTTTATCGCTCTTTATCGCTCTTTATCTGAGCCTATCGCAGCCTATCGCTCTTTATCGAGCCTCTTCGCTCTTTATCGCTCTTTATCATAACGTATCGCAGCCTACCGCAGCCTATCGCTCCTTATCGCCTTTCGCAGCCTTTATCGCTCCTATCGCAGCCTCTCGCATCACTCTTTATCGCTCTTTATCGCTCTTTATCGCAGCCTATCGCAGCCTATCGCAGCATCGGTCTTTATCGCAACCTATCCTCTTTATCAACTCTTCATCGCTCTTTATCATAACCTATCGCAACCTATCGCAGCCTATCGCAGCCTATCGCGTCCTATCGCCGCCTATCGCACCCGATCGCACCTTGTCGCAGCCTATCGTTATTTATCGCTCTTTATCGCTTTTTATCGCTCTTTATCACTCTTTATCGTTTTTTATCGCTCTATATCGGAGCCATAGGCAGTGCGATAAAGAGCCATAGGCAGCCTGATAAAGAGCCCTAGACAGCGATAAAGAGCCATAGGCAGCGATAAAGAGCCATAGGCAGCGATAGGAGCCATAGGCAGCCATAGGCTCCATAGACTGCGTAGACAGCGATAGGCAGCGCTCTTCAGCGATAGGCAGCCATAGGCAGCGATATCGTTCTTTAGGCTCTTTATCCGATAGGCGCGATAGGCAGCCATAAGTATCGATAGGCAGCCATAGGCAGCGATAAAGGCTCTTTATCGCTCTTTATCGCTCTTTGTCACTTTTTTATCGCTTTTTATCGTTCTTTATCGCTCTTTATCACAGCGTATCACAGCCTTTCAATAGCAGCCTTTCGATAGCAATGGCTATCGCCATCGCAGCCTATCGCAGCCTATCAAGGCTCTTTGTCGTTCTTTATCGCTCTTTATCGAAGCTTTATCGCTCTTTATCGCTCTTTATCGCTCTTTATCGCAACCTTCTCGCTCTTTATCGCTCTTTATCGCTTTTTTCCGCTCTTCATAACTCTTGATAGACTCCGATAATCGCTCTTATCGCAGCCTATCGCACTTTATCGCACCCTATCGCACCCTATCGCTCTTTATCGATAAAGCACCCTATCGCAGCCTGATGAAAGCCATCCCACCCTATCGCAGCCTAAAAAGCGAGCCTACCGCAGCCGATCGCAGCCTTTGTCTGCCTATGGCTGCCTATGGGCTGCCTATGGCTGCTTATCACCAAAGCTTATCGCTCCCTATCGCTCCCTATGGCTCCGACCGGCTCCCTATCACTGATATCGCTGAGTATTGATCAAACCGCCAGACCGCTTTCAACCGCTTAAAAGCTTCTTCGAACCGTTTCGAACAGTTTCGAACCGTTTCCATTGGCTGCGATAGGCTGCGATAGGCTGCGATAGGCTGCGATAGGGCTGCGAAGGCTGCGATAGCCTCCAATAGGCTGCGATATGCTGCGATAGGCTGCGATAGGGAGCGATAGGCTACGATAAAGAGCGATAGGGCTACGATAAAGAGCGATAAAGAGCGATAAAAGAGCGATAGGCTGCGATAAAGAGCGATAGGCTGCGATAAAGAGCGATAGGCTTCGATAAACGGCGATAGGCTGCGATAAAGAGCGATAGGCAGCGATAGGCAGCGATAGGCAGCCATAGGCAGCGATAGGCAGCGATAAAGAAACGATAAAAAGCGTAAACAGCGATTGGCAGCCATAGGCAACGATAAAGAGCCATAAGCTGCGATAAAGAGCCATAGGCAGCGATAAAGAGCGATAGGCAGCGATAAAGAGGGGATGGGCAACGAAAAGAGGGATGGGCGAAACGAAAAAGGGATATTGGCGATAAAGCGATTGGGCGATGGGGAGGGATGATTAAAAGAGCGATAGAAGCGGTAAAGGAAACTAAAGAATAGCTGTTGCGATAAAGCCGGTAAGGAGCGGTAAAAGCGGTAAAGAGCGATAAAAAACGATAAAAGCGATAAAGAGCGATAGGCTGCGATAAAGAGCGATAGGCTGCGATAAAGAGCAATAGGCTGCAATAAAGAGCGATAAAGAGCGATCAAGAGCTGATCAAGAGCGAAAAAAGGGGATGAAAGGCGATAAAGAGCGATAAAGAGCGATAAAGAGAAGAGCGATGAAGAGCGATAAAGAGCGATAAAGAGCGATAGGAGCGATAAAAGTGATAAGAGCGATAAGAAACCGATAAAGAGCGATAAAGAGCGATAAAGAGCGATAAAGAGCGATAAAGAGCGATAGGCTGCGATAAAGCTGCGATAAAGAGCGATAAAGAGCGATAAAGAGCGATAAAGAGCGATAGGCTGCGATAAAGAGCGATGCCTAGCTGATAAAGAGCGATAAAGAGCAATAGGCTGCGATAAAGAGCGATAAAGAGCGATAAAGAGCGTAAAGAGCGAAAGAGCGATAAAGAGCGATAAAGCTGCGATAAAGAGCGATAGGCTCTAATAAATCGCGATAGGCTGCGATATCACTTGCGATAGCAATAGGCTGCGATAAAGAGCGATAAAGAGCGATGAAGAGCCGAAAAAAGCGATAAAGAGCGATAAAGAGCGATAAAGAGCGATAAAGAGCGATAAAGAGCGATAAAGAGAGATAAAGAGCGATAAGGGAGCGATAAAGCGCGATAAAGCGCGATAAAGAGCGATAACGAGCGATAGGCGGCGATAAAGAGTGATAAAGAGCGATAAAGAGCGATAAAGGGCGATCAAGAGCGATAAAGAGCGATAAAGCGATAAAGAGCGATAAAGAGCGATAAAAGATAAAGAGCGATAAAAAGCGATGAAAAGCGATAAAGAGCGATAAAGAGCGATAAAGAGCGATAAAAAGCGATAAAGAGCGATAGGTTGCGTTAGACCATCGATAGCTATATTTCATGGCTCTTTATCGCGATAAAGAGGCTGCGCTTATGGCTCTTTATCGCGCTGCCTATGGCTCCGATAAAGAGCGATAAAGAACGATAAAGAGTGATAAAGAGCGATAAAAAGCGATAAAGAGCGATAAATAACGAAGGCTGCGACAAGGTGCGATAAGGTGCGATAGGGTGCGATAGGGTTTTTATTGGGTGCGATCGGGTGCTATAGGCGGCGATAGGGTGCGATGGGCTGCGATAGGCTGCAATAGGTTGCAATAGGTTATTATAGGTTGCGATAGGTGCGAGAAGCTGCGAAAGGCTGCGATAAAGAGCGATAAAGAGCGATAAAAAGCGATAAAGAGCGAGAAATAGCGACAGGTTGCGACAAGGTGCGATAGGGTGCTATAGGCTGCGATAGGCTGCGATAGGGTGCGATAGGGTGCGATCGGGTGCGATCGGGTGCTATAGGCGGCGATAGGTTGCGATAGGCTGCGATAGGCTGCGATAGGCTGCGATAAAGGAACGATAAAGGTGATAAAATAGTCTGAGAAAGGCTGCGAAAGGCTGCGATAGGCTGCGATAAAGAGCGATAAAGAGCGATAAAGAGCGATAAAGAGCGATAAAGAGCGATAAAGAGCGATAAAAAGAGCGATAAAGAGCGATAGGCTGCGATAAAAGAGCAAAAAAGCGATAAAGCGATAAAGAGCGATAAAGAACGACAGGCTCCGATAAAGAGGCTAAGCTCCGATAAATAGTGATGAAAAAAAGCAATAGATAAAAGAGCGATAATAAAGAGATAGAGCGATATAAAGAGCGATAAAGAGCGACAGGCTCCGATAAAGAGCGATAGGCTGCGATAGGCTCCGATAAAGAGCGATAAAGAGCAATAAAAAGCGGTAAAGAGGGATAAAGAGCGAAAAAGAGTGATAAAGAGCGATAGGCTGCGATAAAGAGCGATAGGCTGCGATAAAGAGCGATAAAGAGCGATAAAGAGCGATAAAGAGCGATAACAAGCGATAACAAGCGATAACGAGCGATAAAGAGCGATAAAGAACGATAAAGAGCGATAAAGAGTGATAAAGAGCGATAAAGAGCGAAAGAGCGATAAAGAGCGATAAAGAGCGCTCAAAAAGCCATAAAGAGCGATAAAAAGCGATAAAGAGCGATAAAGAGCGACAAAGAGCGATAAAAGAGCGATAAAGAGCGATAAAGAGCGATAAAGAGCGATAAAGATTAACAAAGAGCGATAGAGAGCGATAAATAGCGATAAAGAGCGATAAAGAGAGATAAAGAGCGATAAAGAGCGATAAAGAGCGATAAAGAGCGATAAAGAGTGATCAAGAGCGATAAAGAGCGATAAGGAGTGATAAAGAGCGATAAAAAGCGATAAAGAGCGATAAAGCGATAAAGACCGATAAAGAGCGATATCGGCGACATAGAGCGAAAAACAGCGACAAAGAACAATAAAAAGGATAAAGAGCGATAAAGAGCGATAAAGAGAGAAAAAGAGCGATAAAGAGCGATAGGCTGCGATAGGCTGCGATAGGCTGCAATTAGGCTGCGATTATCTGCCGTAGGCGCTGCGGTAGGCTGCGGTAGGCTGCTGTAAAGAGCGATAAAGAGTGATAAAGAGCGATAAAGAGCGATAAAGTGCGATGAAAAGCGATAAAGAGCGATAAAGAGCGATAGGTCCCGATCAAGAGCGATAGATAAAGAGCGATAGGCTGCGGTAAAGAGTGATAGGCTGCGATAAAGAGCGATAAAGAACGATAAAGAGCAATAAAGAGCGATAACGAGCGATAAACAGCGATAAAGAGCGATAAAGAGCGATAGGCAGCGATAGGCTATCGATTAGGTGCGATAGGCTGCGGTAAGCTGCGGTAGGCTGCGATAAAGAGCGATAAAACCAATAAAGAACGATAAAGAGCGATAGGCTCCGATCAAGAGCGATAAAGAGCGAAAAAGAGCGATAGGTTGCAATAAAGAGTGACAGGCTGCGATAAAGAACGATAAGCAGCGAAAAAAGCGATAGCCAGCGATAAAGAGCGATAGGCAGAGATGAAGAGCGATAGGTTGCGATAAAGAGCGATAGGCTGCGATAAATAGCGATAGGCTGCTAATAAAGAGCGATAAGCTGCGATAGGCTGCGATAGGCTGCGATAGGGAGAGATAGGCTGCGAGAAAGAGCGATAGGCTGCGATAAAGAGCGATAAAGAGCGATAAAAAGAGATAAACAGCGATAAATAACGATAAAGAGCGATAAACAGCGATAGAGAGCGAGAAAGAGCGAAAAAGAGCGATAAAAAGCGATAAAGAGCGATAAAAAGCGATAAAGAGCGATAGGCTGCGATAGACTTCGATAACCTGCGATAGGCTGCGATAGGCTGCGATAGGCTGCGATAAAGAGCGATAAAGAGCGATAAAGAGCGATAAAGAGCGTAAAGAGCGATAGGTATCGCAGCCTATCGCTCTTTATCGCTGCCTATGGCTCTTTATCGCTGCCTACGGCTGCCAATCGCTGTTTACGGCTGCCTATCGCTTATCGCTGCTTATGGCTGCGATAGGATGCGATAGGGTGCGATAGGGTGTGTTAGGGTGTGATAGGGTGCGATAGGGTGCGATAGGGTGCGATAGACGGCGATAGGGTGCAATAAGCTGCGATAGGCTGCGATAGGTTGCAATAGGTTGTGATAGGTTGCGATAGGTTGCGAAAGGCTGCGATAAAGAGCGATAGGCTGCGATAAAGAGCGATAAAGAGCGATAAAGAGCGATAAACAGCGATAAAAAGCCATAAAGAGCGATAAAAAGCAATCAAGAGCGATAAAGAGCGATAAAGAGCGACAAAGACCGATGAAGAGCGATAAAGAGCGATAATTAGCGATAAAGAGCGATAAAGAGCAATAAAGAGCGATAGAGAGCGAAAAAGAGCGATAGAGCGATACAGAACGATAAAGAGCGATAAAGAGCGATAAAGAGCGATAAAGAGCGATAACGAGCAATAACGAGCGATAAAAGAGATAAAGAGCGATAAAGAGTGACAAAGAGCGATAAAGACCGATTAAGACCGACAAAGACCGATAAAGATCGATAAAGAGGGATAAAGAGCGACATAGAGCGATAAAGAGCAATAAAGACCGATAAAGAGCGATAAAGAGCGATAAAGAGAGAGAAAGAGCGATAAAAAAGCGATAAAGAGCGATAGGCTGCGATGGGCTGCGATAGGCTGCGATAGGCTGCGATAGGCTGCAATAGGCTGCGTTAGGCTGCTATAAAAAAGCGATAAAAAGTGATAAAAAGCGATAAAGAGCGATAAAGTGCGATGTAAAGCGATAAAGACCGATAAAGAGCGATAGCTCCGATAAAGAGCGATAAAAAGCGATAAAGAGCGGCTGCGAAAAAGAACGTTAAAGAGCGATAGGCTGCGATAAAGAGTGATAGGCTGCGATAAAGAGCGATAAAGAACGATAAAGAGCAATAAAGAGCGATAACGAGCGATAAAGAAGGATAGAGAGCGATAAAGAGCGATAAAGAGCGATAGGCTGCGATAAGCTGCGATAGGCTGCCGTAAACTGCGGTAGCCTGCGATAAGGAGCGATAAAAAGCAATAAAGAGTATAAAGAGCGAAGGGCTCCGATAAAGAGCGGTAAAGAGCGATCGGCTGCGATAAAGAGCGATATGCTGCGATAAAGAACGATAGACAGCGTAAAAAGCGATAGGCAGCGATAAAGAGCGATAGGCAGCGATGAACAGCGATAGGCTGCGATAGGCTGTGATAGGCTGTGATAGGTTGTGACAAGCTGTGATAGGTTGTGATAGACTGTGATAGGCTGTGATAGGCTGTGATAGGCTGCGATAGACTGCGATAGGCTGATAGACTGTGATAGACTGTGATAGGCTGTGATAGGCTGTGATAGGTTGTGATAGGTTGCGATAGGCAGCCAGCCATAGGCAGTGCGATAAAGCAGCAGCGCGATAAAGAGCCCTAGGCAGCCATAAAGAGCCATAGGCAGCGATAAAGAGCCATAGGCAGCGATAAAGAGCCATAGGCAGCAATACAGAACCACAGGCAGCGATAAAGAGAAATGCGCAGCGATAGGCAGCCATAGGCAGCCATTCG
>JAXRKP010001086.1:157500-168789 GCA_037039925.1 Doris montereyensis | reverse complement strand
ATTGTCTCTTTCACCTGTCGTCTATACTTCTTCCTTTGGTCGCCATGCGCTCTGTCAACTCAAAGACGTCCTTAATAATGTCTTTCAAAATGTCTTTTCCAAGGAATACAACAATGTAGGATCTAGCACTGCCAGATTCGAACCCTCATTCTAATATCTGCAACCTAACCATTAGTTATCGATGTCATCTCGTGACGGGATTTGTAAAAAAAAACAACCTCAAACGGAGGGAATCGAAATATGTTGTGAAATGTCAATTGACACAAAATATTGAATCATTGAAAATTTCATTGTTTGCATGTCTTTGAGTATAATTTTCATTGATCTATGCTGCCATTTGAGCAGGTTTATACTTAAACAGATGGAATAGTGACCCAATCTAATAATAGTATTTGGTATCACCTGGGTATAACTTACTTACTTTCTTACTTACTGCCCATTATGACAGTTGGCACGTAGGGCAGCAATGAAGGATCTCCATCTCTCTTTCATGACAAGCGTCTTTATGGAATTCCAGGTTTCAAGCCCCAGTCTTTAATATCATTCTCTGCTGTTCTTCTCTCAAGTTGTCTTTGACCTGCCACGTCTCCTTTTCCTTCAGGGGTCAAAATGTAGGACAGTCTTGGTGATAAAAACTTGCTTGTACTATAATATATTAATATCATACTAATCATAATCATATACAAAAGGAGCTGTGAAAAATCAACATCGAAAGCAAGGCACACTACCATAACGGCCATATGAAAATGGATGAGATTCTCACACGCATAATATCATCTCAACACATGCAGCCATCAAAACTGTGAATTGTTTTAACACATTGTCAGGATTTTAAGCACAATAGATCTACATGTGATTTTAAGTGAAGGAAACAACATTGAATACATATTAAAAAACCGTATTAACAAAGATAAGACAAATACAAGTAATAGACAGAATAAAATCCTGGCCACCATAAGGATCGAACATGCGACCTCTGTATCGTCTCGCCATGAAAAAAAAGTGTGCTACCAACCGAGCTAGCTATAGGTATGTGAATTTACCTGTACACAATTAGATTATG
This sequence comes from Doris montereyensis, assembly GCA_037039925.1. Lineage (NCBI taxonomy): Eukaryota > Metazoa > Mollusca > Gastropoda > Nudibranchia > Dorididae > Doris > Doris montereyensis. The sequence continues at coordinate 167,726 of JAXRKP010001086.1, read as the reverse complement.
TTAAAACCTGATACATAATAACCCTTGTGTGTTTTGTTTTAACCACGCGTTGCGGTGACCAGCCCAAGCCGGCAGTGGAATTAAAGAATCTGTGTGCCACCAAGATTAATATCTTTCAGCATAACAAAGTACATCTGCCCTTTAGAAAGATGTGACAATGACTTCTATTTCGACTTACAACAAACATTATTTAAATGTGCCTGTATGTGGGTACAATGAAGATAATATATCTTATCCTAACTGAGTTTCTTATCTTATCTGATATAATACACAACTTTCCAAATCATATTATTATCATAGGCATACTGGTACACAAATTACGAGTACCCACACATACGCACCCACACACATACGCTCTCAATCACACATACACACACACACACACAAACACACACACACACGCATACACACTCACATACACACACACTCACACACATACACACCCTTGGCAAATATTTGTTCAGGTCACGCTGTAATCGTGATCTGTTGATCTAACCTAAACTCGGTAATCAAGAGGCAGGGTGTTGTCCTCCCAGCAAAAAGGTTGCAGGTTAAAAAGTTACCTCGATGTTCTTGTTTTTTTTTTTTAGCAAAACTTACCCTCCCCCTCTCCTCCTCCCCCCGCCCCACCCCACCCCACTCTTTCCCTGGTCCTGTTAGGTGGATCGACACCTGGTCCCATCAGAGACGGGCGCTAAAACGGAGGTTCCGTGGTGTGCGATTCACAGCACTCTTTGTGCACTAAAGACCCCTTGACTGTTTACAGGGCAGTCTAGAGAACCCACAAATATTTAAATCCTACCAAAACTATCGAGATCTTTTGTTTGATTTGATTTACCCACATCTACAACAAACGTGATCTCGGGGTTGTTGGTAGGATTTTTAAAATTTATTTTCCCGGACTGCCCTGTAAACAGTCAAGGGATCTTTAACGTGCACAGAGTTGGCCTCTTTACACGCGATCTCCTTTTTATCGTCCGTCTCGATGGGACTAGGCGTCAATCCACCTACCTGAACCGGGGGGCAGGGGGTATATTTTACTCTAAAAAAAAACGGGATAATTTTTCAACCGTCGGTGGGGCTCGAACCCACTACCTTCTGGTTGAGAGGCCGACGCCTTGCCTCTGGACTACATATTCCCCTACTCCCTTTCGATATCATCTTAGAGTTGCAGATGTGGGTAGAATCAAATCAAATCAAATCAAATCAAATCAAATCAAATCAAATCAAATCAAGATCCTGCAAAGACAACCAACAAAGACATTATCCAATATTTTCTAAACTCTGATTTTGTTCTGGCTGTGACTTAACTCCGCCATATCATCCCCCTCCCTTCAGGCACTTTAATATCAGTTTAAAACAGCTCTAAACACACGATTTGGGTTTTTTTACAACTGACGTAGGGGACTACTCTCATTTTTAATGATACGTATCCTGTGAATGTAAATGTTTGGGTTTCATTTGCTTGTATACAATTATAGTCATCGTGATTTTTGCGCCCACCCTATCTCCACACGAGATTAGGGGCCATATAAATAATCTTCATTATAATTATTATTATTACTATTATTATTATTATTATTATTATTATTATTATTATTATTATTATTATTATTATTATTATTATTATTATTATTAATTATTATTATTATTATTATTATTATTATTATTATTATTATTATTATTATTATTATTATTATTATTATTATTATTACTATTATTATTATTATTATTATTATTATTATTATGATTATTATTATTATTATTATGATTATTATTATTATTATTATTATTATTATTATTATTATTATTATTATTATTATTATTTATTATTATTAAATTATTATGATATTATTATTATTATTATTAAAATTATTATTATTATTATTATTATTATTATTATTATTATTATTATTATTATTATTGTTATTATTATTAAAAATTATTATTATTATTATTATTATTATTATTATTATTATTATTATTATTATTATTATTATTATTATTATTAATGTATCTATCATTTATTGAATATACTTATTCATTCGTTTATTCAATATACACATCTATTCATTTCTTCACTATGTTTATTCATTTATTTAAGTACATTTCATTCATTGTCTACTCAACATATTTATTCATCTATTTATCTCTAGTTGATATGGGTTTTTTTAATATTCATCTATGTATGATTTATTCATAATTATCTTATCTTGTATTCTATTGTTATTCACATATTAGTATGTTTCATTGGTTTTATGAAGTTATTTATTCATTTGCTTTGGTCCGTTCTTTATGTATTTGTTGATGATTTTCTCCATCAATTTACAGAATTTTAAAACAAAGAGGAGATAACCGTGACGGTATTCGTGAATGGAACAAAAAAAATAATTTTGCCTACAACAGCGTGACATGAAGTGGTATGACGAGCGGTTAGATATTGTATAAAGCACAACAAATAACAGACACGATAATATTGTACCATACAACATAAGATAACTTATGACATATCACACTCAACATGTAATAAATAGCATACAATGTATGATGTAATATAATCACATAATACACAATTCGTAACACACAAATCATACCGCACAAAACATAACACACAACACATAACATGCAGCACAAACACGCAACACATATTACACAAGGCAAAATGCACAACACATAACATACAGCACGCAACACGCAACACATAATACAGAACACATAACATACAGCACGCAACACGCAACACATAATACAGAACACATAACATACAGCACACAACACGCAACACATAATACAGAACACATAACATACAGCACGCAACATGCAACACATAATACACAACACATAACATACAACACGCAACACGCAACACATAATACACAACACATAACAAGATACAGTACATGACAATAGCACGCAACACACAACACACAACACATAACACATAACATCACGACAACAAGAAAATACTAATAAATACAAACATACAGCACGCAACACATAATACACAAAATATAACATACATAACAGACAACACGCAACACATAATACACAACACATACACAACACATAACATACAGCACGCAACAAGCAACACATATTACACAACACATAACATACAGCACGCAACAAGCAACACATATTACACAACACATAACATACAGCACGCAACAAGCAACACATATTACACAACACATAACATACAGCACGCAACACGCAACACATAATGCACAACATATAATACATAACACATAACACAACTGACATACAACAACGCAACACATAATACACAACACATAACATACTGACGCAACACGCAACACATGATAATACACAACACATACAGCATACTGACAAACACGCAACACATACATAACATACAGCACGCAACAAACAACACATAACAAGATAATACACAACACATAACATACATGACGCAACACAAACACATAATACAGTAACATACATCACAACACATAATGCAACACATAACACATAACACACTGACGCAACAAGCAACACATGATACACAACATAATACATAACACATAACATACTGACACAACACGCAGTCACATAATACACAACACATAACATACTGACGCAACACACAACACATGATACACAACACATAAAACACAACACATGACATAGTACGCAACACACAACACATGATATACAGGACATAACACACAACACAAGACATACAGTACGCAACACACAACACATGATATATACAGGACATAGTATACAACACATGATGATACACAAACAATACACAGACAGCGCCTGCCTAAACAACTTATGAGTCACAGAAAACATTGTGACGACACAGAGCGAAAGTGAAAGTCATACGTCTAATACCTGAGGGCAAAATTAATACTCCTGACCAGTTCATTTCCTATGTGAATGATTCGTGATGGTCAATCAAGTTAATCGACAATGAGAGAAACAAATACCTAGCCGATGTTCACATAATGTGCAATGAAAGGGGTAGTTATGGTTATTCAAACATGGTTGTCAGTGGTGACCAGGGAATGTACACAGGGTCCGAGCGAATGTATTTTAATATCTACGTCATATTTAATGACGATTTCAGCATCCATCGAGAGGAATAGCTATTAAGAAGAGATGTGAAAGAATGAAGAGAAAGGAGCAGAAGTTGCCAGCATGCCCTTAGATCTCAATCAAAACACAGATTAAAAATGGCCAAATATGCGTAAAATAAAGACAGGTGTAAAAGAACACAGGAAAAGGACCTACCATCAGGAAAAGGCCACAATGCCATAGATGAGACACGTGTTATGTAACAGTGAGGGGAAAAGTAGAACCTACCAGCAAGTAAAGTCCAAAAAGTCCCTTAATAATTTTGATTTCATTTGATTTACCAACATCTCTAACTAAGGTGAATTCGGGAGTTTTTGGTCGGATTTATTAATATTTTGCCTGACTGCCCTGTAAACAGCTAAGGAACCTGTTACGTACACAGAGTAGTGTGATCTGTACACGAGACCACCTTTTTATCCTCCGTCTCCGATGGGACTAGGTGTCGATCAACCTACCTTATTATTATTATTATTATTATTATTATTATATTATTATTATTATTATTATTATTATTATTATTATTATTATTATTATTATTATTATTATTATTATTATTATTATTATTATTATTATTATTATTATTATTATTATTATTATTATTATTATTATTATTATTATTATTATTATTATTATTATTATTATTATTATTATTATTATTATTATTATTATTATTATTATTATTATTATTAATTATTATTATTATTATTGTTATCATTATTATTATTATTATTATTATTATTATTATTATTATTATTATTATTATTATTATTATTTATTATTATCATTATTATTATTATTATTATTATTATTATTATTATTATTATTATTATTATTATTATTATTATCATTATTAGGAGGGGACAGGTGTAAATGAATGAAGCAAAAGGAGCAACACATACCGATAAGAAATGTCCACAAATTTCAAAGATCATTGACAGGTGTAAATAAATGAAACGAGACAAGGAGCATCTACCGGTAAGAAATACCCAAAACGCCCTCATAATGACAGACAGGTGTAAATGAATGAAGCAAAAGAGCAGCAGGTAAGAAATGCCCAAAACACCCTCATAATGACAGACAGGTGTAAATGAATGAAGCAAAACAGCGGCAGGTAAGAAATACCCAAAACACCCTCATAATGACAGACAGGTGTAAATGAATGAAGCAAAAGAGCAGTAGGTAAGAAATACCCAAAACACCCTCATAATGACAGACAGGTGTGAAGCAAAAGAGCAGCAGGTAAGAAATGCCCAAAACATCCCCATAATGAGAGACAGGTGTAGATGAATGAAGCGAGAGAAGCAGCATCTATCGCTAGGAAATGTCCTGCAGTTCCCAAGATGAGAGACAGGTGCAAATGAATGTAGCAAAAAGAGCAACACCTACCGGTAAGAAATGTCCATGAATTTCAAAGATAAGAGACAGGTAAATGAGTGAAGCAAGACAAGTAGCATCTACCACTAGGGAATGCCCGGAAACACCCCCATAATGGGAGACAGGTGTAAATGAATAAAGCCAGAGAAGCAGCATCTATCCCTAGGCAATGCCCAAAACACCTCAATAATGACAGGCAGGTGTAGATGAATGAAACGAGAAGCAGCATTTACCGCTAGGAAATGCCTAAAATACCTCCATAATAACAAACAGATGTAAATGAATGAATTGAGAGAAGTAGCATCTACCACTAGGAAATGCCCAAAACATCCCCATAATGGGAGACAGGTGTAAATGAATGAAATGAGAGAAACAGCATTTACCACCAGGAAATCCCCAAAACACCTCAATAATGACAGACAGGTGTAAATGAATGAAATGAGAGAAACAGCATTTACCACTCGGAAATGCTCAAAACATTTCCCATAATGAGAGACAGGTGTAAATGAATGAAACGAGAAAAGCAGCATTTACCACTAGGAAATGCCCAAAACATCCCCATAATGAGAGACAGGTGCAAATCAATGAAGCAAGAGAAGCAGCATTTACCACTAGGAAATGCCCAAAACACCCCATAATAAGAGACAGGTATAAATGAAGAAAGAAAGAAGTCAACAACTTTAACAAATCCTAAATGAACAAAGAAAGACATCGACAACTTTAAAAAATCCTAAATGAACAAAATGAAAAAAGAAAGAAGTCGACAACTTTAATCAATTCTAAATGAACAAAGAAAGAAATCGACAACTTTAACAAATCCTAAGTTGACAACTTTAACAAATCCTAAATGAACAAAGAAAGAAGTCGACAATTTTAACAAATCCTAAGTTGACAACTTTAACAAATCCTAAATGAACAAAGAAAGAAGTCAACAATTTTAAGAAATCCTAAATGAACAAAGAAAGAAGTCGACAATTTTAACACATCCTAAATGAACAAAGAAAGAAGTTGACAACTTTAACACATCCTAAATGAATAAAATGAACAAAGAAAGAAGTCGACAAACTTTAAAAAATCCTAAATGAACAAAGAAAGAAGTCGACAAACTTTTAAAAAAATCCTAAATGAACAAAGAAAGAAGTAATCGACAACTTTAAAAAAAATCCTAAATGAACAAAATGAACAAAGAAAAAGTCGACAAATTTTAACACATCCTAAATGAACAAAGAAAAAAAAGTCGACAAACTTTAACACATCCTAAATGAACAAAATGAACAAAAAAAGAAGTCGACAACTTAAACAAATACTAAATGAACAAAGAAAAAAGTCGACAGCTTTAACAAATCCTAAATATACAAAATGAACAAAGAAAGTAGTCGACAAATTTTAACACATCCTAAATGAACAAAGAAAGAAGTCGACAAACTTAGATACACCCTAAATGGAAAAAATGAACAAAGAAAGAAGTCGACAAATTTTAACACAACCTAAATGAACAAAGAAAGAAGTCGACAAACATTAACAATCCTAAATAAACAAAGAAAAAACCCGACAAGTTTTAATACATCCTAAGAATAGCTTGCAGATTGTTGTGCAACAAATATACCACAAAGGAAAGTGTGACAGAAATACGTCAATCAAATTAAAGCTCAACAATGTCAACCCACCATTCCACTTGACCACCTATGTATTAATTAACCCACAAAAAGACAATATATGCCAATTTTCAACATCCAGGTTCAACACACACCTTCGCTCGTTCTTCCTAGCGCTGTCAGATTATGGAACTGAATCCCTGAAGAAGAAAAAAATTCCAACAACTTGACAATGTGACATCATGCAAATAGAGTATCGAATGACTCACCATTGGGTGTATTACTAAATGACTATAAGCAAACTCAAAATACAAATAGTATCACTACTCTACTGTTGTGATTGTCTTCAGGAATGAAGCTGTGACAGGAAGGAAGAAATGGGATTGAATGGAATGTCCCACTATAGAAAACTGGGAACATTTGCGATGTCAGGCAGGGGTATTCTTTAGTGCAGGCGCAATAATGAATTTTTTAAAAACCTAAGACAACTTACTTTTATCGTCAAAAACAGTGAAGATGACATCTCACATGCGAATATTCGACAACAGCTACTTAATTGGCAGGACCAGGCCATCTCGATTATAGAGAACTGCCACTACAGAGAACACGAGGAGGATATTTTGACATTACTACCCCATCTTAATCGTTTGGTATTCAAAACAAGTAAATAAAAATAGAGACGAACCAATTTCTGTATTCAAAAACTTTTATAGCTTATAATAGGCATACCCTTTCAAGTTAACAGTCTCTTATGGTTTGTTATTCTCAGATGATTATTTTGTATCATGATTTGATTGCTAATTTCTCCTAGTGGATGGCATTTTCTGTCGCTTTCTGTCATTTGTATAATAGTGAATGTATTCATTCAAAGCAAGTCAACTTTGATACAGATGAATTAATAATGTTTGAAGAAATAGTATATTCATATTCCCCATATTATTTTACATACTTGAATGGCTGAAATAATGTCTTCACATAATATGTTGATGAAATTTGAGCATTGTTTTATCTTGTAAATAAAATGTGGAAAAAGCACCCACAACAACAGCTACATGATAATACTTTCTGATAACAAAGAAAACTTCTTATTAAAAGCACCCACTCCAGTTATACGTTTACTGGATGAGGCGTGCCAATTCGGTGCTTTTAGCACGCAAAAATAACCAAAAAAAACAAACAACAACAAAAACAAAACCCAAAATATGGTCACACCAGTTTAATTATGTAATAAGTAGCTAGTATGGTCAACGATTTTATAACGGATAGCAGGTGATCACTCAAGCGTTACAAATGCTCAAATTCTGATTTAAAGAGCGAGTGGGGTGGGTGGGTGGGGGTGGGGGTGGGGGTTGCCTACTTCATGATCCCATGACTCTGGTCTTTTCGACAACCTTTATTATACTATCGTCTACCCTGTCCGTGTCAAACTGGGTTCGGCTAGCCAGGTAAGCTAAACCCTTAGCCTATGTCAACGTGCTTGACAAAATCGAGTAACTAGATCCTAACAAGATATCTCGATCTAGCCCTACCCACGACCCCGTACCCTGAACAGTCAAATCAAACACCCAACGAGAGAGAGGGGGAAGAAGGGGGGTGTGAAAACGTGAATGCGGGCGTTGTGACCACACAGCGACAAAAAAAAAGGAAAAAAAATTCCGACAATAATCATTTCCGCGTGACCAGAAAAGAAAAGCAGAAGAAGAGGAAGAATTAGAAATAGAACTGCTCTTGTTTTTGGAGGAAAGGTCGTCACTCTTCGTTGAACTTCGCTTCTCAGTAGTTCGGGTTTTTTTGTTTTGCCTTCCTGTTTGGAGAAAGACCTGGGCTAGGTCGACAGTTATTGAGGAGTACATTCCAATACAACAATAGAATAGTTTACTACAATACAGTAACTAGCATCTGTGGAAGAGCCGCTCTCAGTTAGTTGGTGTCCGGAGTCAGAAGTCACAATGCTGTCTGTGTGGTATGTTTATATGACATTTGTGTTTTTAACGCATGATACGTTATCAAACATGTTGAGTTAAGCTGTTTGAAAACTGTGTTTATTTTTTAAAGCAAAGAACATTTTAAAGCAGGATTGGTCAGATAAAATAAAATTAAAAGATAAGATAGATATAAAAAAAGGTAAGAAAAGACGCAATACAGTATTAAAAGTAAGATTGGAAAATATAGGATAAAAGAAATAAGATAACCGTAAGACACCGCAATGAAAATAATGTGTATAATGTGTATAATGTATGTATAATGTGTGTATAATGTGTATAATGGTAAAATGTGTATAGTGTGTGTATAATGTGTGTATAATGGTATAATGTGTGTATAATGTGTGTATAATGGTATAATGTGTGTATAATGTGTGTATAATGGTATAATGTGTGCATTATGTGTAATATGTGTATAATGGTATAATGAGTATATAATGGTATAATGTGTATAATGGTATAATGTGTGTATTATGGTATAATGTGTGTATAATGGTATAATGAGTGTATTATGGTATAATGTGTATAATGTGTGTATAATGTGTGTATAATGGTATAATGTGTGTATAATGTGTGTATCATGGTATAATGTGTGTAGAATGTGTGTATAATGTGTATAATGGTATAATGTGTGTATAATGGTATAATGTGTGTATAATGGTATAATGTGTGTATAATGGTATAATGTGTATAATGGTATAATGTGTGTATAATGTGTGTATAATGTGTATAATGTGTGTATAATGGTATAATGTGTGTATAATGGTATAATGTATAATATGTATAATGGTATAATGTGTATAATGGTATAATGTATGTATAATGTGTGTATAATGGTATAATGTATATTATGTATAAATATAATGTATAATGGTATAATGTGTGTATAATGTGTGTATAATATTGTGTATAATGTATAATGTGTGTATAATGGTATAATGTGTGTATAATGTGTGTATAATGTGTATAATGTGTGTATAATGTGTATAATGTGTATAATGTGTGTATATAATGGTATAATGTGTGTATAATGTGTATATAATGTGTGTATAATGGTATAATGTGTGTATAATGGTATAATGTGTGTATAATGGTATAATGTGTGTATAATGTGTATAATGGTATAATGTGTGTATAATATGTGTACAATGGTATAATGTGTGTATAATGT
>JAXRKP010001086.1:85000-152500 GCA_037039925.1 Doris montereyensis | reverse complement strand
TAAGAATTTATCTCCCTTGCTTCAAACGCTCACTTTCCTCTGTAGATTAGTTAGAAGCAACCGTAGTTATGGGGTACAGAGCGTGTAAGCCAGAGGGTAAATTCTCATGAAACAAACGTGTCAACTCTTGTAGTCGATGCATGATTCGTCTGAGTCGTGATGAGCATGTACAGCGAAATTTCATCTACTTATCCCCTTTAAATGCAAGTGATTGATTTAGAAATAGTTTTGACATCGGGCATTACATCGTATTTCATTTCGTCCATACTTTTACTTGTCTTTCGTCTTTCATTCAACATGAGATTATCCCATATGATGAACTTGGTAGGTTCCTAACAAGATCAAACTAGAGTTGATTACCAATTCTTGAAGATGAGATGTTATAACTTTATTGGGGATGGGGATTTTTGCGGTTTTTCCCGGATTTCTGTGTTTTTTGACACGTCGAAAGGACCTCCGAGATTTTTAGATAAGACTTCCGAGATTTAAAAAAAAAAATTCAGATGAGACTTCCGAGATTTTAAAGATTTTCAGATGAGACTTCCGAGATTTTTTAAATGGCTGAAAGGGAATCGATGTTTCAGGGGAAATGATGCATCACCGGTCGTTCTCGCAGGCAAGGCCTGAGCCGACACTGTTTCCACCGGACCAACCTCTGTTGCCTGCAGGCCTATCCTAATTTCATTGGCTGATTAGCCATCGGCCATTGTTGTAACCCGTGTGGGTCAGGGATGGGGATTTCCGTTTTTTTGGCACAGAAGAGTTCCTCTGTGTTTTTGTCTCATTTCTATACCCCGACAAGCACCGGCCGTCCGGGAAAACATAGGTCTGAGTTTAATTAGAACGGATGTCCCAAACAGAGAGAGAGAGAGAGAGAGAGTCACTCACTACGTTATCATTTATGGCTGTTTAATGAGAGAGAGACAGAGGGAAAAGGAAGAAGAAGAGAGAGAGATTAAAATTAGTAATACTGGTGTGGTAAGCCTAGTAGTAGTAGTAGTAGTAGTGGTACATCTACATACTTTTAACATTCAATATTTCAAGTTTAATCGTGCTCTTTTTTAATGTTGTTTTCTAGAATTATGCCTCATTTACTATTTTACATTGGTTTTGCCTTTTACAAATCGTTTGGTTAAAACCCATACAGGCAGGACACTTCTGTTCTGTGCTTATAAGAAAGACACGCAATCTCTTTCTCTCTCTCTCTCTCTTTCTCTCTCTCTCTCTCTCTCTCTCTCTCTCTCTCTCTCTCTCTCTCTCTCTCTCTCTCTCTCTCTCTCTCTCTCTCTCTCTCTCTCTCTCCCTCCCTCCCTCCCTCCCTCCCTCTCTCTCTCTCTCTCTCTCTCTCTTTCACACACATATATGTCATATACATAAAATACACACTCTCACATAAGGTCTACAATGCAAGATTGCTATAAAGCATCCTGATCAACACAAGCACCTGTACTGTAGTATTGTGTTAATATTACGTCTACATACAATACTACTCTTTTGGCTATATACAATACTACATGAGTATTGATTTTTTTCCCAAGATCGCATGTTATTACTTTAGGGCTAGTCACTTATGCTTGGTAGAAAGTTTCGGGCTTGACTTGAATTAAATATTAATGAAGTGAAGCTACTTTGATTTGAGCTTTTCTTTTAATATCCGAGACTCAAGTCCAATGTGGGTGGACAGCGGGCAATACTGGTAGGTTCTTCATTTTCCTCTTCCTCTTTTATCTAATTTTTAACCTTGCTGTTTACTTTCACCTGAGATCAATGTAAATGTTAGAGGGGGTACACTAAAAAAAAACAAACAAACAAGTCCAACCGACATCCACGCCCTTTGCGAATCATGCCCATAAAGGGAGATAACTCACATATGTTGACATTTTAAAAAAACCTTACTATTGTTTAGTTACCATACAGGAATCGAACTCCAAAACGCTGTCTTGCCAGTGTAGCAATGTACTACTACAGGACTATGATGATAGTGATACAGATCTCTGATAACATTAGGTTTTTTTTATATTGCGGCCGTCCTCTTTATATTTCTTGTACTTGTATTTAAATGCAATGCTCTTACGTAATACTATTTTGAAATTTTAAAGGGGCGATAAAGTTCTGCTTTTTTTTTCAGAGCTTGTCCCCATCCCTGCTTTATATATTGTTCTTCTCCCCCCTTTCACTCTTTCCATGCCTGCTGGTTTCAGGTAACGGACTGTCCCAATGACTGTAGTGGCAATGGTCTGTGTCAGTTCCATTCCTACAAACTCCAGTATTGCAACTGCTCGGTCGGCTATATCGGAACGGACTGCAGCCTGAAATTGTCCAGGCCTGAAGATCAAGGTGTCTGGTACGATGTCCGCCGCGACGAGGGTCGCGAGCTGCCAGCCAGGACGTCTCACACCGCTGTCTTCCTTGACGACTGCATCTGGGTGTTTGCCGGATTCGACCTGAATGCTGTTCGGAATGACCTTTGGAGATACTGTACACCCATCAATCGATGGGAGCAGATTGTGAAATTTGAAGACGAGTTCGAAGACGAGTATGGGAGCTTCAGCGCCGCCTCCTGGCCGGATGCTCGATGTGAGCATGCTGCGGCTGTTTTCCGGGACGGTTTCTACATCTTCGGTGGCACTCTCGACAATGGATCCTACGGTGACGACCTGTGGTATTTCAACGTCACGTGTCTGGCTTGGAAACGGGCGGTGACGAACGAGTCCGACTTCCAGCTAAGGGTGACGGGACACACTCTGACCACCGTTGAGGACCATCTCTATTTGGTGGGCGGTAAATTGGAAGATAGGGTGTTTCTGGGGTCGCTTCACAGAATATCCGCCGTCAATCCAACGCATTGGGAGAAGGTGATGGCCAAAGGAGGCTACTACCCGCCTCACCATCTAGTCGGTCATTCCACAGTGTACCACAGAGAGTCTCGGTCGTTGTACGTCTTCGGAGGCTACAGCAAGAGGAGCGCCATCGTCAGCGAGCGTACCCACAACATCCAAGCCTTCAACATCGACGACCTGTTTTGGGCACACCTGTACAATGAAGACTGGCAGTCCGAGTCCATCCCACGCCAGCGCTTCTACCATTCGGCCGTCGTCATGGGCAACTACCTGGTGGTTTATGGCGGCAACACCCACGAGCACTCTGAGCTGGAGATTTGTTACAACAACGAAATCTTCTTCTACCACCTGGGCTGCCATGTGTGGGTCAACCACACCCACTTCACAGGTAAGCTCTTTGATTGGCAGGACAGTGTATACATAGCTGCCAACCAGTTTGTGACGTTGGACGTTGGTACGTTGTTGTTTGTTTTGGCTTTGAGTCGGTAAGTCTTTATTTTGCCTTTAAAAATACGCTGTATATCTTTTATTTATGAAACACCCAGCACAGACTCAGTGAAATTTTTGTGAAATTGCGGAGCCACCGTTCTGAGTTCATAAGACTGTCACCGTACACTGTACTTCACCAGAAAGAAGGGCAATCAGTGGGCTTTTTGTTGTTTACTTTCAAGGTTTAAATTATCAATTTTTTCTTGAAATTTTACAGGGCCTTTGTGCAATTTAGAATTAGTTTGCTTGGTCAGTGTCTGTTTTTCAATTTGAAAAGGTTGGCAGCTATGTGTGTAATTTAAACCCATGCTTGTACGACTCGAAGACCTCCCTAGAACCTCAACATCGACAAATTCTCTCCCAAAATTTTCTAGAATTTCCTGCTTTTTAAGAATTCATTGGAGAAACTCCCAAAACTCATTACTGACTCAACCTAACACGCTCTTGGCTGTTAAGACATTTAACATGATTTATTCTTGCTTTCACTCCTGACACAGTAATAACATTGTTGCAATGGTTAAGTTAATACAAACTTGAAGACAATTTTGTGAATGGGAAGAAGATTGCATTCATTAAATTAACCTCCCAACATTTTTGAAGATATCCCAGAAACCTCCTAGATTTGATTGTTCTAAAAAAATTGAATCGCATGGTGCTGTTAGCTTTGATGTAAATATCATCCCTGTCTATCGTCAGTCTGTTTTTTAGAACAAAGATGCATTGATAATGAAAGATAGTATATGTCCCTGTGTGGAAATGTATGTCATTGTTTTTATCATGGTATCTTGAGGTCTCGGGTTTGAATCCTAGCAACGTTAAGTCCGACTTTGTGTTCCTTGGGAAAGACACTCAACACAAATTTCCCCCCTTGACCCAGGTACAAATAGATACAAGCGCTAACTTGAGAGTGAAAACTTGCATCAGACTAGGTGATTATTGTCACCTGTTCCACTTCATGCTACAGAAACTGGGATACGCTCCGCCTCTATGGGTCATAATGGCCTTTACGGAATTTTACTTTACTTTCACATTGATATGAAAGCACATACACACACACTCTCTCTCTCTCTCTCTCTCTCTCTCTCTCTCTCTCTCTCTCTCTCTCTCTCTCTCTCTCTCTCTCTCTCTCTCTCTCTCTCTCTCTCACACACTGTCTCTCTCTCTCTCTCTCTCTCTCTCTCTCTCTCTCTCTCTCTCTCTCTCTCTCTCTCCTTTCTCTTTCTTTTCTTTGCCTCCGTTTTGTAGCTATTGTTTTTAATTAACTATTCAGTCTACTGTTGTATATATCATTCTCTTTTGCTCCCCCCCCCCCCCCCCCCCCTCTTATCACAAAAATTTCTATTTTGACATTTTTATTTCACAAGGTGACGATATTCCTGCCAAGGGCGATTCGGCCATGCTGCTGTAGTTGCTAACGGCAACATCATGTTTATCATTGGTGGCTACTCAGGGCAGGTACTGGGAGACCTGGTCGCCTACAAGCGCCAGTTGCCGTGGTCGAACATCAGGTAACCTTGGCCTGCTTTTTTCTGTGATGAGTTCATGTGCATAGCTTTTTTGTGTAGGGATCTAGCAGTTGTTGTTACGCAAAATTCGGTTGGTGTGGGGCTGCTGGTAGGCTTTCCTCTCTTTTCTTCTTGCTCTTTCACATACATGCCTTTTATCTTGCTGTGATTTTTTTCATTCACCATTTTCCCAAAGAAATTTGACAATTATGTGTCTACAAATGTCAAAAGACAGTCCAAAGTCAACTCAAGAGCAGTTAAAATACCCCACGCCAAATCCGAACAATATAAAAACTAGTTTTTCATACAAAGCGTTGAGACTGGAACGACTTAGACGAAGACACCATTCACAAACTTACAGTGGACAGTTTCAAAACAGCAATGCTCAGCCAACAACAAGACTACAACACTACACCATAAAATTTCAAATTAGTAACCAGACCGACCAACCCTTTTATTCCCTTTGCACTAAAGCCCCAGTAGGGATTCTATAAACACGGATTCAGATATGGCCACATATAATGTGGTGGACGGGGGTAAATTGCATTGGAGCAAATAAAATGTTTATTATCTAATGGGAGGGTGGGGTGCAAACACACTGGCATTATTCAGATGAAAACGTGTCAAAATAAAACTGTAACTATGAAGCCTGGGTAGTGGGGCTGCTGGTATTTTTGTTTGGTAAACTGCACCATGAAAGATCACTGCGCGTGGTGGGCAGGGAAATTTCAATGAAGCAAACCAAAATCTCTACCTACAGGATTATTATAAGATGGATGATCGCTGATCATTTGTTGTTGACAGGTGACTTCAAAGTGGGGTTACTTTTACTGTCTGCCTTTCAATTGCATCGAGGGAAATGTTCAAGACTCGCAGTTCACTTGATATGATATGAAATTAGGGGTACAATTTTGAAAATGTACAGGCTCCTTAAGAGGAGCCGGTAGCTGAGTCAATAGAGTGTCTGACTACCACCCAGGAGGCTTGCATTCAATTCCTAGTCCGGGCAAATTTTACTGGCCCTCCTGTCGACCCCAGTGGGGAAATGGGTAGCTAGGTCTATTCAAACTCGGCGAAAGTAAAGGGGGCATGGAAATCAATGGCAAACTGCCACATTATTAAGCTGTGTTCCCAGAGAAATTGGGACTTTTGATTACCCTACGCTCAAATCTGAGCATGGGACTTACTTTGTTGCCCCTTGAAATACTCATTTTGTTTTGGGGGCTGTGAGTTTTCTCATAGTGATGGCCCATGAAATCAGCATTGAAACACTTTGTTGCCCCTTGAAATACTCATTTTGTTTTGGGGGCTGTGAGTTTTCTCATAGTGATGGCCCATGAAACCAGCATTGAAACAGGATTGGGTAAAAGGAATAACTTGTTACAGAGTATCTTAAAAATCCATAGAGAGAAAGTTTCATAGACATATACACAGAGAGGGGTGAGAGAGGTGTAATTTAGCATTGGCTCCTCATTTTACATTTATTGTTTTTAATTTTATTTATTCTTATATTCGAGTCAAAAAAGGTTTATCAAAATTGTTTGATGGGGTAAAAAAAAAATGTTTTTAAAAATAACTTTCTTTACCATAACTTTGACCTCTTAAACTTTTGTTAGCATTGTTGTTCATAGTACGTTCATCCCTTCTCCTATTCTTCAGTGTACTCCTAAGGCAGCAGCCTGTCCGACCACAACACCGCTGTCTGATGAAAGCCACTGTGAGACGTACACCAATAGCACTGTGTGTCAGGCTGATCCAGAGTGTGTGTTCTGTAACAAGGGCAGAAATGACAGTAGCCCCAAGCATTGTGTTCACAGGGACAGTGCCGAGGTGAGTTTGCATCGGGGGGTGGGTCACGTCACAGGAAAGCGTTGGGGCGCCTTCAGGATGAGGACTTTGATGAGGAGATATAATATCATACAAACAAGCCTGCTCGTAAATAATGTTAGATTATGATTTCTCTTTATTTTTTAAAGGTGGGTCTCTTGAACTGCAGTTAACTCAGAAACCGCTGTATCAGTTACGGGTGATATAAGGTATGACTATTGGATGAAATTAGTACTCGATGCTGAAGTTATGCAGGTTTTTTTTTATAGTAATAACTGGAAATCAAGAAATTAGATCTTGTGACAATAAATAGTTTAGTGGGTCACAGGCAAAACAATCTTTACCCAATCAATTGAAATACTGATTTGATCCAACAGTTTATTTGCTAAGAAGCTAAAGCAGGCTATTTGAAATCTACATGCGAAATGTGGAGGTTGTTGGTGCAGTGGTTCCTAAGCTTAGAGCGGTTAAAGTTTGAGATGTACAGTTTTATATATATATATATATACAAGCATGCCTGTAGACAATGATGATTATGATTAAATCTACTCTTTTACCACAATCTATTTTTTTCAACGATGAACTACATAATAGGTTACTGGGTGCAGGGTGACATCAAGTACCGATACAGTGTTCGATACTTAGGTTAGGTGGGCTTTTCATTGCTCTAATGACTCGAAGTGAAGGAATGAGTAACAATAACAATAAAAAGAGATTCTGGGTGCAGTGGTTTCTGAGTTATAAGCAGCAAGTTAGAGACGTGCAGCTTTATATGTTTATATATATATCGTCACATCCGTTTTCGACCAGGAATAAAGAGAAAATTATAACGTTAATACACCGTAATTGATGCCTCATAGACAGATGATGATTTGACTCAACTGTTGCATGTCATAATTTGATGCAAAATTTCAGTCCGTCGTGAAGAATCAAATGTTGACTGCAAAAATTGTTTATGTAGCAGTTTGCAACAAATAAGAAATATTTGAAAATTTTATCCCTTTTTTTCTTCTTCGTTTTGACAGCTTTGTAACGACAGGGATTATGTGAATGGCACCGACAACTGTCCTGGCATCTGCCCATCCCTTCACACCTGTAGGGCCTGTGTCAGTCAAGGGGGAGGGGTCAACCTGACCTCTGCAGCACCATACAGACGAATTCACATCAAACAGTGCAGTTGGTGTGTCAAAGAAGCCCGATGTCAGACTCGATCCGGTAAAGTGACGTCTTGATTTCGATTTTATGACGGCCTTGTGCGGATAGGGGCCCATGGGGAAGCTTTAATTTTATTTTCGGGGTTTTTGTTTTGTTATTTTTGCATTTTGGTTGTTTGAGGGGGGCGGGGTTTGTTTGTTTCGAGGTCAAGCAATCCATTGGTTGTTACGTCCATGGAATTCAAAAATGTTTCTGTTGAAAACTTTGAAAAGGTCACCACTATTTTCCCACCTAAAATTTGATATAGTTGCTTAGAGGACTCCTACAATCAGGGTATTCAGCAAAGTCGGAAATATGTCGAATGTTTCATACTCAGGTCAGAAAGGTCGGAAATTGTTGTCTTGGGTACGGAAACAAGTAGGAAATGGGGCTCAGGTAGTAAAAACAGGGTTCCCATGCATCAGGAAAATCCTTAAAAAGGAAAAAAATGTTTCAAGGTCAAGAAATGATATATCGAGGACGAATATGAGAGAAAATCAGGGAAATTGAAGAAGACATGAATAATTATCGGCACCGCGATATAGGAAAATGCGAATAAGTTTGTGGACGATGAATCATCATTTTGTCATCCATTTCCAGTCATGCATGCTTTGCTGTCTGACGATTCTTTCACAGTGAAACTAAACGATTCGATACCTTCTTTAAGATTGTAAAGTTTGCCTGGGGAGTAAGTATCGGATTTCGACACAAAGTTTTCAATTCTTTCTTTAGTTTAGTGTCTATACCATGAACTGCGTATCTACGACCCAGCCTCCTTTCTTTAATTTGACTTCAACTCTGGAGAGATTAAGAATGCCGATCTCGCACATTGTTGTATGGTTCGTGTCAAAGGGAGAGAGACAGAGGGCAGTGTGCATGTTTTCAGTGTGATCGCCCACATGTGTGTGTAAGAAAGGTAGACACAATGTTTGTGTGTGTTTAATACGACCAATCGCTCATGAGTGTATCAGTATTAGGGAGAGAGAGAGTATCTGTAAAGAGTCAGGATATTACGGATGGCCGAAAGGCAAATGCAAGTATTTAGCAAGAAGAGATGAGGTTGGATGATCGACGGTATATCATGCATGCACGACCTGATAGCAGAATTGAGATAGTGGGAGGGGGCAGGGGGAAGCAAGTCAATGTGAAAACATGATGGCAAAACACAAGGCAACTGACATACTGTATCGGAAGAAAAAGAGAAAAGAGACGAATTTGTCTTCCAGTTCAAAGTAGACATGGGTGGGAAAAGGTAGGGCCACGAAGAAGGCAAATCGTAATTATACTAGATTTAGATCTAGATTCCTATTTTATTGAAGAAGAAAGAAAGGGGGTGGGGGGGGTGGCCAATAAAATGGAGATTTTTACAAGGGGCCAATTAAAAAACTTTAGCTATGATATTGTCACTCTTACTTATGTTTGATTTATTTTTTGACTTGAGGGAGAACATTTTTATATTTTGTCATTTTTGCACTGTTTGCATGTTTTGTAAAATGATAGGGGTAGATCTATCAGCTATCAGAATACTGTGCTTTTTTTCTCATATTGTTATGAAAATGAAGTGAGCTGTTGATTTGAACATACCGTCAACATTGTCAGAAAGGAGACGTCTGAAGGCAGGTGAAGTGATGGAGGCTGTGTGCTTTGATTCTGATGACAATGGCTTGACTTCAGATTTGGTTTATCACTTCAGGGAAATTGAAAGTGAATCTGATGGTATGCTTATTGAAATTGGGGATGATGAGCTGGGTCGAATAGGTCTACATCTAGATTGACAGGAAGCCAGAGTTGAGAGCCTTTACGGCCTCCGGAAAGTAAGGGTTCAACGGGGTAAGATACTTCTGACCTTGTGTACAAAATGTGTTTTGTTTTTATATTTTTGTAAGATTATAAAAGGTCCTTTGTCTTTGTATATATATATTTTTTGTTTTATTTGTTTCTGTGGACTATCTAAGATACCTTTGTCTTTGTGGAAGACAGATAACCAACCTAACCCGACTGTATCTAACACTGCCTCATCTTATTCATGTTCTTTTCAATTGCAGAGCCGCATCGTACTTGCAAGTCCCCCAACCAGACAGCATCGGGCATCGAAGGCTGGTGGGGTGGACTGAGTGCTTCCCTGACCACAATGCATCAGTGTCTAAAAGAGGATTTCCCTGCTGGCTTGCACTGGATAAAGTATCACTACCCAATAAATGCATCTTTTCCCGATGAGGTACATTTATCTGGGGAGAATCTTTTGTTTTTTGCTTATTTCGTCATATTGTTTTCTTTATTAGATAATAATAATAATACATCTTTATTGTCCATTCAAAGCAATTTTTCATTTCACGTAGTGCTTGGGAAATCAAAAACATGGGATATACATATATTGACATTGGAAATTATTAGCTCCTGTTTACGTAAACTATAGGAAATGTGGTAGTTGTTGATCCGTCCCTGTTAAAATCTCATTTACCATTACATGAAACGATGTAACCTTCTTAACATTAAAGCCATTTCTTTTCAAGTATCATCTATGCTAATACAGTAGTAGCGGTCTAAGAATACGCTCTTTTAAAAAAAACAACTTTACATTGAAAAATTATGCTGGTAGGCGGACGGATTGCCATACATTTATAGCTGACAAACCTGCAACAAATCAATGTTGAAAATGTCCTCATTTACCAACACAACATTGAGAAACCTGCAATAAATCAATGTTGAAAATGTCCTCATTTACCAACACAACATTGAGAAACCTGCAACAAATCAGTGTTGAAAATGTCCTCATTTACCAACACAACATTGACATCAATGAAAATGTCCTCATTTAAACACAACATTGAAAACTCATCAATGTTGAAAATGTCCTCATTTACCAACACAACATTGGCTAGACAAGCATCTTTGATTTGATTGACAACGATTTATCTCAATTGTTTTTGTAACATACGTTGAGCAATGATGAATTGAGACTATTGTTCATTTTGCCCATGCAAAAAAAATAAATTTGCATCAAGTAGAGCACAGTTCACTGTTAACGACCTTTGCTTGACCCAAATAGATGAAATTGGCCCCATGTAGAGAGGGGCCGCTATCAGCACTTATTTATTAATACAGCTGAGAGATGTGTTTCTACACATCTGGTTTAATTGAAGTGCCTTCATGTTTGAAATCTATGGGAAAAGACACCTTTGTCTTGACACCTTTTAACAATTTGGTACCTGTTAACAACCATGACGTTAGTGAATCTGGCCGTGTTAAGGGGCCAATTTGTAGATGGCGGTTTGGGGGTGGGGTGGTGGAATCTGTATCTTGAGATAGTGCACTGGTAGGTGGACCGTGGTGTTAGGGGACGTAACAACTGAAAGGTATCTTTGAGATTTATGTATACTTTAGTATTGATCTCCCTTTAAAGTGTGGCAGACTAAAATCTAGACAAGAGTTAAATAGAGAGAAAAAAAATGTGTCTAACAATTTTATTTATTCCTAGGGACCTGTTTTTGGTATGAAAAAATAAACTTATTTCAGGGGGGGGGTGTGTGTGTGTGTCCACTTCTCGGGTCAAAGATGACCAATTGATCCCTCCTGCACTGCGTCAGGAGCCAGAACTTTTATTCTTCAAACTTTTTTTTATTCTTCCTCGTCCCTAGTTGAGTATCATCCGGCAGACAAAGGAGACCAAGCGGCTGGCAAGCACGTCCAACTACACATACGAGTTTAGGGGCTTCATACACCCGCTGAACGCATCGTCTTCATCGGGAGATGATCTGACGTTGATGATGGCGCTGGCAAACGCCAAGGCACTGCTCTACCTGTCCTCGGACGAAATGCCGCAGAAAAAGGTCAGTTTTGACGTTGGTTGAAGAAGTTTCTTTGTATGTTCTTTGTATGGAATTTCAGTTGGGTAAGCAATTAGTTTTTTCAATAGATTTTCTTTTCTATGAGAAAAGAAATTTGTTTACTGCTGTTCCATACAGACTACCAATGCTTCCACAGTTAACATTGGCAAATCTTATGTCTGAATTGAATGAGTGCTTTTCTTTCCCCCCCCCCCCCCCCCCCCCCCGCCCCCCAAACATTGAGATCAAAAGAGACTGATGGCGAGACTCTATGACAAAAAACAAGTCAGTGTTACGAAGGTATAAACGGAGCAAGGCAATGCACTCTAGGTCTAGATGTTGACGTAAACACAATCTAGCAATACCAAGACTCGATTGATAATTATAAAATGGCTATTTATCATACTCAGTCCACAATCAATCGATGAAGTGAAGCAAATTCACAATGCTGGCATAACAAAACGGAATCAAGACACAACGTACGTGTACATATCTGTCCGTTTCTCTCGCACTGTTGCAATATATAGATCATTGCCCTTTTATACTTAAAAACCACGACTTTTCAAGAAACGGAAATTTCAACAACGTTCAAGAAAATCCCAGAAGCTTCGATATGATACTACACAATTGTAGACAGAGCTCTTTCTTTCTAGACTTAAACGAATCGATACTAGGGCACACCAAAACGATTATGTTACACACTCGCTATATACGCTAGGGCTAAACACACGCTAAGATTGATTATGTCATAGGTTTCTTTCATTAGGGGAATCCCCTCCAGAACTACAGGTAACTATGTTACAGTCAGATACAGGCGAAATGAGTCTTGGGCCCAAGGCCACATCGAAATTGACCTCGGTGTGGGGCATTCGGCACCTCGCTGCGAAGGAAAAAGTTAAGTTCCTTCAAGACCGCTACGGCCCATGGAGCTAAAGCGTATACCAGTTTCTATTGCATGAAGTAGAACGGGTGATATTAATTACCCAACTCCTGGACAGGACGCTGGTCTGTCGCAGTTTTTTTACTCCCGATCTGATGCTGGTACCCATTTGTACCTGGGTTGAGTGGGAAAATGGATGTTTAAATATCTGTGGCGCGACAGCCGGTTATATCCATCCTGCCCTAACAAACCGTGTAGCGCGAAGGCCTGCTATTTCCGTAGAGGCCCTCAAAATGTATCTAGTTCCATTGCATTTCCACTCTTTGACTTTTGGTGAGCTTAAAACTAGCTCTCTGATTGGTCAACCAATCATATTAGAGAAAACTGATGCTTGCTTCACGGATTAGTGAATCTTGGTAGGGTTCAAATGGATAGGAGGTGTTAGGTTTCAAGGTGCAAAGAATAGACCCTTTTGTTACAGAATAAGAAAGAACTTTATTGAAATGAATTATCTTGACCACCCCTTTACACACTAAAGTGGTATCTTCCGTAAATAGCATGGGGTTTGTAATGTGTATTGATGCTAGAAAGAGACAATGTGTTGTAATTTAGACGTGATTGTTGGAGAAGCATTTGTAGTAGCTACTCTTACGCAAATTGACAAACTGCCATTCGTATTTTGTTCTTTATTTATCATGGCTTTGAGGCAGCTTTGTCAAACTCAGCAATATTACTTGGCTTATTGATAAAACTTTCTCATGGATCTAAATATCACAAATTATCAAGTTACATGAATTTTTAATCCATGACACAGCACAAATAACACAAACCAGTCACCGAGACAAGGCAGTCCCGCGCGCTGGCGTAAATATCATCAAGGCAAAGTGAATCACAAACACACAGCGGTAATGGAATGGGTAGCTCCAAGGGTTAAGTATCTTATCCAGAGAACACAATATCAGACCTAGTTGTGCTAGGATTTGAACTCAGGACTTCACCATTCTAAATCTGGCAACTTTACTACTAGGCCACCAATGCTACCAGAATGGAAAATGCACGATGATCACAACTTCTGTATTAGTCATATATATATATATATATATATATATCACTTACATGATAAAACAATTCCTGCACGTTCTCTTCTACATCCTTCCCATGACGTTAGCAACCCGTATAACAAGTAATATAAACCTTTTTTCCTATACAGGAAGTGGTCGCCAACATGACAGAGATGAGCGTGCTCAGGTCATCCATTGCCAAAAGACTGTCTGGCCTTCCGGTTTTTCCCAACGCTTTGAGGGGCCACAAGTATTACGTGGAACAGGTGAGCTTGACATTGTTCTACGGTATCAATTGGCTCGATTTCAATGGATGGTGACATCTATTGGCTTGATTTTATGAATGGAAGCATCTATGGGCTGATTTTATGAATGGTAGCATCTATTGGCTGATTTTGTGAATGGTAGCATCTATTCAGACCTGCCGTTTATCCCGATTTAATCGGAATCATCTCAATTTTTTAGCTAAATTTTGCAATTTCCGATTTTCCGTTGGCCCATCCCGAGTTTATGTATTACAACTGCAGTTATTGCCTGCACGGCATTGTTCCTTATATTCATTGTGCAAAATTTGTTTTTAGTCTGTAATACCCGAATGTCGTGCCTATCCAGGATTCATGTTATTATGAGTAATGGTGTATCGATTCTTCGCTATTTTATCGTTCTCTTTGCCCATTCTTCAGAGTACTCGTGCTGTATTTGTTTGAGACTTCAAATATCGTTGTATGATTACGTGTTATTGAGGCCTACCGCCATTACTAGAGCTTTAAATTTCAAACTGATCAAGCAGAAGGCTTCGCTGATATTCAATGACTTGTTAGATCTAGATCTAGACGACCCTAGAATTAGGGACATCTAGATCTAGATGATCTGTATATGTACTCTTAAGTAGATCAAACAAATCTATATCAAGTCGAGATTAAGAACTTTGAAACTTTTGATGACTCCCCTGCAGCAAAGTGCGATTACACTCGTGTCAGAGAGAGAGAGAAAAATGTCGCCTGCGCGCGTGTGTGTGTAACAAGAGAGAAATAGAGAGCATTTTCGTGTGTGTTTCATGCTATCAGATCGCGAATGTATGTGAGTGTGTGTGTTAGAGAGGGAGTGAGCAATTTATGAAGTGAAAGGCAAATGCAAAGAAGAATAGAGGTTGGATGATAGTTGACAAGTATATCATGCACGTATGTCTGACCGGATAGCAGAAGAGGTGGGGTGGGCATGTGTGTGTGTGAAGAAAGTGAATGTGAAAATGTGATAGCAAGACAAGTGACCACTGTTGAGAACGATGGGAAAAGTGAGTGTGTCTTCCACTTCCAGTATGTAAACAATGAGTGGGAAGGAGGCAACTGTAATGTTGATTTAGTACTAGAATTCAGGTTTTATTGGCGGGGGGGGGGGATGCTATTATAATGGATATTGCTACTTGGGAAAAGGTGGAACCAGTGTCAACAATGACCGTATTATTATTAATTTCAAGATTAGGTGACTGGCTGACTCTCTATCTGAAGTCACACATGTATCCTGGGTTTTTACATCCGAGTCCGGATTTTTTGCAAATCTATTGGCTGATTTTGTGAATGGTAGGTCTGAATGGTAGCATCTATTGGCTGATTTTGTGAATGGTAGTATCTATTGGTTCAATTTTATGAATGGTAGCATCTATTGGAATGGTAGCATCTGATTTTGTGAATGGTAGTCTATCTATTTTGGAATTCAATTTTTATTTTGAATGGAAGCATAGGCTATTTTATGAATGGTAGCTCTATTTTGGTTTTGTGAATGGTAGCATCTATTTTGTGAATTGATTTTGTGAATGGTAGCATCTATTGGCTTTTTATGAATGGTTTTTGTGAATGGTAGCATCTATTGGCTCATTTTATGAATGGTAGCATCTATTGGCTCGATTTTATGAATGGTAGCATCTATTGGCTTATTTTGAATGAATGGCATTTTATATGTATTGGCTCATTTTATGAATGGTAGCATCTATTGGCTCATTTTGTGAATGGTAGCATCTATTGACTTGGTTTTGTGAATGGTAGCATCTATTGACTTGGTTTTGTGAATGGTAGCATCTATTGACTCATTTTGTGAATGAATGGACTAGCATCTTGTTGGCTGGACTTTATGGTAGCTGGTTTTGTGAATGGTAGCATCTATTGGCTGATTTTGTGAATGGTAGCATCTGTTGGCTGATTTTATGAATGGTAGCATCTATTGGCTGATTTTGGAATGGTAGTATCTATTGGCTGATTTTGTGAATGGTAGCATCTATTGGCTGATTTTATGAATGGTAGCATCTATTGGCTATTGGCTGATTTTATGAATGGTAGCATCTATTGGCTGATTTTATGAATGGTAGCATCTATTGACTGGATTTTGTGAATGGTAGCATCTATTGGCTGATTTTATGAATGGTAGAATCTATTGGCTGATTTTATGAATGGTATCTATTGGCTGATTTTATGAATGGTAGCATCTATTGACTGATTTTGTGAATGGTAGCTCTATTGGCTGATTTTATGAATGGTAGCATCTATTGGCTGATTTTATGAATGGTAGCATCTATTGGCTGATTTTATGAATGGTAGCATCTATTGGCTCTGATTTTCTGAATGGTAGCATCTATTGACTGATTTTATGAATGGTAGAATCTATTGACTGATTTTATGAATGATAGCATCTATTGACTGATTTTGTGAATGGTAGCATCTATTGGCTCGATTTTATGAATGGTAGCATCTATTGGCTGATTTTATGAATGGTAGCATCTATTGGCTTCTTTCTGAGAAAAGGAAGAAGATAGAGGGAAAGAGAGAGAGGAAAAATGAGGAGAAAAACAAGAGGGAGGGAGAAGAAACTGAGAAAGAGGGGGGGGGACGTGAGTGGAAGGGTGGGGGGAGGGGGGAGTGCGCTGACGAAGGAAGGGGAAAAGTGGAAGAGAGAGGGAGGATGTGTTGACATATCATAGCATGGCACCCTGAAGTTAGAAAAACCGGATATACTCTTAGACGCCTGTGTGTGTGTGTGTGTGTCGGGGGGGGGTACATTGCGCAGCAACGATCATGACCTTTTCTCGACATAAAACCAAGCTTTGCCATCCACCAGTCGCCTAGCTTTCGTGGCCTAATAATCATCAGACTTGAAACTTAGATCTCGATATCTTTCTGTCAGTCTAGATAGATCTTGATCTAAAGTCTACATTTAAATTCTAGATCTAATGAAACTAGATGTATATCTAAATCTAGACAGATCTAGCACTTCATTAGATTCTTAATTCTAAAGGTACATGTAAACTTTGTAGAAGTTTGCTAGAATCTATGCCTGAATGTAGAGTACAAAAACAAAAAGACTTGTAGAAACAGATCTATCTTTTTAAATTGGGGGATGTA
This sequence comes from Doris montereyensis, assembly GCA_037039925.1. NCBI lineage: Eukaryota > Metazoa > Mollusca > Gastropoda > Nudibranchia > Dorididae > Doris > Doris montereyensis. The sequence continues at coordinate 135,485 of JAXRKP010001086.1, read as the reverse complement.
GTTTGCTTTTGCACGGTTCCCCCATGAGGCTTATAGAGCCAGACCGTATCCTGGTTTCTATAGTGTGAAGTGGAACAGGTGACAATAATCACCTCCTGGCCATCATTAGCTAGATGTAGATTATAAATAGCTATACTGGAAATGCGTATGAGCTGAATACAACAAGAATAAGAAAGATCACACCTAGAATTTGACTTCCTGGTTACAAATTCGTAAAAATTTGAATGAATTTTCATGTGATATCCTTTAGAAGCATTGAGGAAACGATTCACAGCTACTCACTTATTCACATTGTCATTACTGACACATATCGGGTCCTGTCAATTTAACATTGGCTGCCAAACCCAATACCCATCAGCTGTGATTGAGTTAGATATATAGACTTGTTTTTTTCCAAGCTGATGGAATTATGTCTATCGCACTTACTTTTCATACCTTTTTTTTCTTCTTGCCCAGGTGATATCTCAGGTACTTCAGGCCAGCAATGTGAATGGCACAAAGGTAGTAGAGGCCGTCATGAGTTTGGGGTGGAACGGGGGCGTCAACCCCTCCCTGAAGCAGCATGCCTTCACATCGGAGTTCCTGGAACCATTTAGGTTAGAATGTTAGAAGATAAGACCAGATAAGATCTTTTTATTTGTCCAAAAGGAAATTTGCTCTGCTAGGTTGAAAAGCTTTCTCGGGTTTTCCAGGACCAGGTAGGTGGATTAACACTGATATGCAATCCCATCGGAGATGGACTATAAAAAGAAGGTCCCGTGTATAGCACCACATTCTGTGGTACATTGAAGATCCCTTGGCTGTTTATTGGGCAAAATTGGAAAATCCCCAAAAACCCCAGAGATCACTTTAGTTGTGGAAGTGGGTAAAATCAAATGAGATCAAACTAATGTCTCTTTCACAACCTCATACTTAAAATGTCTGTTTATTGTCTCTTCTCCAACATCAGTATGGAAAATGTCTGTTTATTGTCTCTTCTCCAACATCAGTATGGAAAATGTCTGTTTATTGTCTCTTTCCCAACCTCAGTTTTGAAAAGGTCTGTTTACTGTCTCTTTCCCATTATCAGTACTGAAAATGTCTATTTGTCTCTCACTCGACCTCAGTACTTAAAAATATCTGCTTATTATTTGTTTCCTTACCTTAGTACTTAAAATGTCTGTTTATTGTCCTTCTCCAAACATCAGTCCTTAAAGAGTCTGTCTCGTGGGGAGGGGGTGGATGGATGCTTCTGGAGGTCCTACTTCTTTTCTTTCATTCTTGTCACCTAACTTCATCTTTCTTTCATGATGGACAGGGCAAACTTCAATGAAACAAAGTCACCTATCTTTCATCTTGCTGCCACCGCATGTGATGGACAGGGCAAACTTCAATGAAGTCACCTAACTTTCATCTTGCTGCCACCGCATGTGATGGACAGGGCAAATCTTATCATATCTCGCTGCACCACATGTGATGGACAGGGCAAACTTCAATGAAAGTCACCTATCTTTCATCTTGCTGCCACCGCATGTGATGGACAGGGCAAACTTCAATGAAGTCACCTATCTTTCATCTTGCTGCCACCGCATGTGATGGACAGGGAAAACTTCAATGAAACAAAGTTACCTATCTTTCATCTTGCTGCCACCACATGTGATGGACAGGGCAAACTTCAATGAAACAAAGTCACCTATCTTTCATCTTGCTGCCACCGCATGTGATGGACAGGGCAAACTTCAATGAAACAAAGTTACCTATTAGGGATTGAGATTTATATAATTAAGGAACCTACTTTTCAAAATGTTAATTTCCCATGAATTTGCGACACCTCATAGCGGGTCTCAAAAACCCCTTTTCTGTCGCGTTTCTGAATTGTTTTGTTATAACATCAATATTTTTACTTGACCCTTTGACCCCTTCACTTGACCTACTGACCCCTTTTTTTCTCCTCATTTCAGTGGCGGTAGGTGCGCATCCAGTCACAACTGCTTACAGTGCCTCACCGACGTGGCTTGTAGCTGGTGCGAAGTGACCCGCTCATGCGTGTCTCGAAATCTCACCACGGACGTGTGCCGCAGTGATGAGGAGCGCCAGTACTTGATCACCTCTCCGGTCGAATGCCCATCCTGTCACAACTATGTCCAATGCACTACTTGCGCCTCCGTAAGTGCCAGCGCTTGTAAACTTCAAATAGTTCTAATTCATTGATATTGAGAGACAAGCGTGCCTGTAGACAATGGTGGGTTATGCTTTCTCTTTATTATAAATCTGGGTCTCTCCAATTTTGACTGTGGTCAACTCAGAAACCACTCTCTCGGGTAGGGCTGGTATCAAGTACGAGTATTAGATCGTATCAGTGCTCGGTACCGAAAAATTTGATTTAATGACACTAAAAAAAAATGCCTCAATCATAGGCAAACAATCTTGTCCCAATCAAATCAAATACTGATTTAATAATAGTTCATTTGCTAAGAACCTGAAACAGGCTACTGAAACAAACATGCGAAATATGATGGTCTTGGGTGCAGTGGTTCCTGAGTTTATAGTGCTCAAAGTTATAGAAATTTAGCTTTATAAATAGAGATTGCCGAATACGTATCTAAAAGGCTGCACATCAAAGATCATGGGTCATGTTTAAGCTGCCAACTCTACCGCAAAGTGCGGAAGACTCCCGCAACTTGTGTCCACCTCCAGCTCTCCCGACCATCACAGAAACCTCTCGTTGTTATGGTATGTTTAGTTATTCTTTATATTGGCGGACAGATCTCAGGTCCTTTGAGGAATTAACGTGAATTTCGGGACTCTCGTACACTAAAAGCGGAAGTAGGTTTTGATGTTTCAGTAAGGTCGCTACAATGAGGATGGATACTTACAGATCTTCACATAAGTTTTGATGGCTTCTGATATCGATATCCTTATTATTGATAATAATAAAAAAAAACTGAGTCGTGAAATTCAAACTTCAATAGAACAGTTCACTGTGTTTTTGTTTGTTAGTCATAACTTCATAATTTCCTGAGTCACATAGGGAAAAAGCTTGTTAAGTGTCTGTCTCAAGGAACACACCGTAGGACCTAGCATTGCTAGGATTCGAACTCAGGACCTACTGATCCTAAGTCTGGCAACCTAAAGTTCATTTATAACCTTTTTCCCTCCAAAAAATCAATCTTCTATTTGTTTTGCAATATATATATACATGTCCTTGGGTGTTTTTTTTCAATGCAAAAGTATTTAAATAAAGACATGTGAACGAGATAATGGAGGAAAATGAATCACACGAGATGGAAAGATAGATAGTGAGAGTGAGTGATAGGTGAATTTGAAAGCTATAGGTGTATGACTATTTGCGCACAATTTCTTTGATGGGACTGCTCTGTTGTTTTGTCCACAGGATCCTCTGTGTGAGTGGGTCACGCCCAAGGGACACTGCCGACGCAGACACCGAGACTCCAAGGCCTATAAAAGCAGCTCCGAGTGCCCATTGGCCTGTCACCTGTAAGCCCATTTGTTCCATTTCGGATTTTCTCTTTGGCTTTATCGTGACACATAGTTTTTATATACTTAACCCTTTATACCTATTTTTATTGTTTTCCAATGGTGGGAGTTGTATGTCCAATACTACCAGTCAAGTCTAGCCATCGATATATGTATACTTTATATTTATCTTTATATCCTCCAACTGTCTGTCTGTCATATATCCATTTGTCTGTCTATTTATCGATTAATCCATATGCCTGCCTCTTTATCTGTACATCTACCTGTCTATCTATTTATTTATCTGTCTGTTTGTCTATTTATCTGTCTATTTATCTATTGGTCCATCATTATATTTATCCACCTGTCTGCATATTTGTCTGTATATCTATTTATCTATGCGTCTGTATATCTATGTATCTTTTTTTCTTTCTTTTTAATTTTAAAAAAATTATTCATATCTCTATGTGTTTATCTGTCGGTATATTTGTGTTTTCATCTATTTGTGTATCTCTCCATCTGTCTATCCATTCATCATGAGCAGTCAGTGAGCACTGAATTCACTGCTTAAGGGGAAAGGCGGCACAAGGAGACCTTTTTTTTCTTCCTAATATTGCTTTTAATCGCACATTTTTTGGTCAAGTTAGTGTGAAAGGATACTACAACGATGCTTGAAGCAAAACTTTCCACTTTTTTAAGGGAGATGACCCCATGGGCACACCGATTTGACGTCAAGCAATTGAAAAATTATTATAAAATAAAGGTGTTTGATTGGATGTGTAACGGGGGTACTGTATGATAGGGGATAGTGCAAGCTTTCAAAAGGGCATGGACGGATCCATTTTATTGCAGGGGTGAATGAGTTATTTAGGCCTCAATGAAAGGCTATTTGTGTGTTTTTCTAGAGGATTTTCTCAAAAAGTGGTGGTACGGGCTACTTTCAAATGCCGTTTTTGATAAAAAAGAGGTGAATTTATTATAAATGACTCGTACTGAAGGGAAGCAGATGAGTTGAACTGAAAGAAAATGCCATCACCCCCAATTTTCATACTTTGACCCAAAATCACCCATTCCAGGTGCCGCCTTTCCCCTTAAGGTGGACGGGGTCAATTTCAATGAAATACAATTTATTCATCTGCCTGTTTATCCGTACGTCTGTCTATTTATTCATTTACCTGTTTTGCTCACTTTAGAATGATGTCAAAGATTTTAGGATTTCATTTACAATATCAAAAAATTCTTTGCTCTTGTGTAAATCTTGTTTCATATATCGTCAGTGAAACCGTTTAAATGCATAAGACCGCCCGACGTAATTTTTCATGAGAAGCAAACAACCGTCATCAAGTGCTATGCTTTTTCTTTTTTTGAAGAAAAATGGAAACTTTTGTTTAGCCATGTGCGTAAAATGAGTTTTTCTATTGGTTCAAGGCCTCCCAAATTTGTAGAAAGACACTAAAGAAGCATACGTTTTGTCATTTTTCAAGGATAAATCTCATACCCCCTATATTGACAACTTGCGCGTTTAGACAGTTTCACCAACGCTATTCATTTACCTCTTTGTTTGTTTGTCTGTTGTGGAAAGAGGAATGCCTATGTTAGAATGATGTGAAGGAAAGCTGCTGTGATTTTGATTTTTCTTTTACTTCTTCTTCTTCTTCATCTTTCGGCTTTTCCCGTTAGGGGTCGCCACAGCAGATCATCTTTCTTCACTTTTTCCTATCCTGTCCGTCCCCACATCTTGCACCAATGATCATCATGTCTTCCTGCATCCTATCCATACTATCTTCATTTTGGTCTTCCCCTCTTCCTCCTGCCTGGTATGTCCACCCACATCTTCTGTCCAATGTATTCCATATCCCTTCTCCATATCCCTTTCATTTCATAACCCTTTAGGTTTTCATTTACAACATCGAAAATTCTTTGCTGACCTTGTGTAAACCCTGTTTCATATTATTTTAAGTCTCCGTCATATCGCTGTTGGCTTTTAATTTGTTTTGCTTCGTATCGGCCGTCTCTCCCCAACAGGCGCAAGAATTGCTCGATTGCATTGAGATCCAGTGGGAGTGTACCTGGTGCAAGAACACGCAGACCTGCCTGCCCCTGTCGGACTATGTGTCGCGCTATTTTTACGGCCAGTGTCGGTCATGGTTGGACGGCGAGAGCATCCACCAAGACTGTCGCACCTGCTACAACCACACTTCCTGCGGCCAGTGCCTCAAGGAGTTCGGTTGCGGCTGGTGCAGCAATGACTACAACCCCCACCTTGGCCTGTGCTTGCCTGGAGATTTTACCGGTAGGTGGTTTGATTTGACACAGATAATGTGTTTGTATAGATAAGATGTTTGAAACAGATAATGTGTTTGGTATAGATATTGTGTTTGACACAGATAATGTGTTTGACACAGATAATGTGTTTGACACAGATAATGTGTTTGACATAGATAATGTGTTTGACATAGAAATTGTGTTTGACATAAATAATGTGTTTGACACAGATAAGGGTTTGGCATGGATAATGTGTTTGACAAATAATGTTGTAGGCATTGATAAGGTGGTTGCCATAGATAATGTGTTTGACACAGATAATGTGTTTCACATAGATAATGTGTTTGACATAGATAAGGTGTTTGACAGAGATAATGTTTTGACATAGGTTTGACATAGATAGTGTGTTTGACATAGATAATGTGTTTGACATAGATAGTGTGTTTAACATAGATAATGTGTTTGACATGGATAATGTTTTTGACAGAATAATGTGTTTGTCCAGGTAGGTGGATTGACATCTAATCCCATCGGATACAGACTTTAAAAGGAGATCCTGTGTTTGACAGATAATGTCTTTGACTCTGATAATGTGTTTGACAAGATCCCTGTGCTGACATAGATAATGCAGTTTGACAGGTCTTTGAAAAACAATGTTTTTGACATAATCCTACCAAAACATGGATAAGGTGTTTGGCAGAGATAATGTGTTTGACAGATGTTTGGCTTTAGTTGATGGATGTGGGTAAATCAAATAAATGTTTGAACATACACACATACACACACATCCACAGACACAAAAAACCCAACCCAACAACATACGGCATACACATTCAGATAAAGTTAACCTATTTGACACAGGAAATGTGATGTGACATAGATTTTGAGCATCATCCTGTGTTTTGTATTCATGTTGGGCATAGATACTCGTAATAAAACCGTTTGGCATAGATTGTTTTATAATCATGATTGCACTGTTGTTTTATAATCATGATCTGTCTAACTTAGATAATGTTTTATAATAATGATCTGCACTGTTGTTTTATAATCATGATTGACAAAGATATTTGTTTGAATCAGATCTTTACTTTGTTTTATAATCATTATCTGCACTGGTGGAAAAGCCACAGTGGAGTGAAGCCCAGGTGGGTTTATGACAATAAGTGACAACTCCCTAAACCAGACAAAACAAATGTGAATGAGTTCATCAGACAACAAACGTAGAAAAAGATCTTGTCACAGTATTACCTCCGCATCAGGTCTTAATAGGCTGCTGTATGCTCCTTTATGGGAGTTGAGACAGACATTGTGAATCGAATGACCTAGATCTAGCGGTGTTAAATGATGTAGCATCGGTGAGCTTGCACTTGTGTGGGGATATGGCTTATAAATCCATCTTTTTTTGTTTTTATCTTTGATTTGTAAACACGTGGCCTGTGGGGAGTAGTTTTCAGGTTGCCAGACTGGGGAAGCGTGAGGTGTCAAGTTAAAATCCTGGCAATCCCTGATATGTAGGTGTTACGGGGTTATGTCCTTGTGACTCGAATTTACTCAAACTCAGCTATCTCTCTCTCTCTCTCTCTCTCTGTCTTTCAGGTATATATGGTTCACACACCTGCTCCCAACTGCTGAGCGACTCCCACAACTTGTCCGTGTCGGAGCCGGCTTCCTGGGCCTATGACCAGTGCCCCGACGTGGAGGAGTGCGTCTTGGGATTGCACAACTGTCACCTCAACGCCACCTGTGTCAACACCCGCCTGGCTTACCACTGCGAGTGTAACAGAGGCTTTGAAGGGGACGGATTCCATCGATGTAACGAAACGTACGTGTTGCAAATATGGCTCGCTTTTTAGTCTTTACATTCAGCGGTCGTTGTAAACGTCTCCATGGTCATCCGTAGTGTCAGCATCATCGGAATCGTCATCCAAAATAGGCATAAGTATCATCATCAGCACCATGAGCATCATTAGTATCATCATCAGCATCATGAGCATCATTAGTATCATCATCAGCACTATGAGTATCATTAGTATCATCATCAGCATCATTAGTATCATCATCAGCATCATGAGCATCATTAGTATCATCATCAGCACCATGAGCATCATTAGTATCATCAGAAGCACCATGAGCATCATTAGTATCATCAGCAGCACTGTTAGGATCATTAGTATCATCATCAGCACCATGAGCATCATTAGTATCATCAGAAGCACCATGAGCATCATTAGTATCATTAGCAGCCCTGTTAAGAATCATTAGTATCATCAGCAGCACTATGACCATCATTAATATCATCAGCAGCACCATGAGCATCATTAGTATCATCAGAAGCACCATGAGCATCAATAGTATCGTCATCAGCACCGTTAGGATCATTAGTATCGTCATCAGCACCGTTAGGATCATTAGTGTCGTCATCAGCACCGTTAGGATCATTAGTATCATCATCAGCACCGTTAGGATCATTAGTATCATCATCAGCACCGTTAGGATCATTAGTATCATCATCAGCACCGTTAGGATCATTAGTATCGCTATCAGCACCGTTAGGATCATTAGTATCATCATCAGCACCGTTAGGATCATTAGTATCGTCATCAGCACCGTTAGGATCATTAGTATCGTCATCAGCACCGTTAGGATCATTAGTATCGTCATCAGCACCGTTAGGATCATTAGTATCATCATCAGCAGCATTAATATCGTCATCAGCACCGTTAGGATCATTAGTATCATCAGCAGCACCATGAGCATCATTAGTATCATCAGCAGCCCTATTAGGATCATTAGTATCATCATCGGCACCATGAGCATCATTAGTATCATCAGTTGTACCAGGAGCATTATTAGTATAATCATCAGCACCATGAGCATCATTAGTATCATCAGCAACCCTATTAGGATCATTAGTATCATCATTAGCACCATGAGCATCATTGGTATCATCATCAGCACCATGAGCATCATTAGTATCATCATCAGTACCATGAGCATCATTAGTAACATCATCAGCACCATGAGCATCATTAATAACATCATTAGCACCATGAGCATCATTAGTATCATCAGCAGCACCATGAGCATCATTAGTATCATCAGAAGCACCATGAACATCATTAGTATCATCAGCAGCCCTATTAGGATCATTAGTATCATCATCAGCACCATGAGCATCATTAGTATCACCAGTAGCACCATGAGCATCATTAGTATCATTCAGTAGCACCATGAGCATCATTAGTATCATCAGTAGCACCATGAGCATCATTAGTATCATTCAGTAGCACCATGAGCATCATTAGTATCATCAGTAGCACCATGAGCATCATTAGTATCATTCAGTAGCACCATGAGCATCATTAGTATCATTCATTAGTAGCACCATGAGCATCATTAGTATCATCAGTAGCACCATGAGCATCATTAGTATCATTCAGTAGCACCATGAGCATCATTAGTATCATCAGTAGCACCATGAGGATCATTAGTATCATCATCAGCACCATGAGCATCATTAGTATCATCAGCAGCCCTATTAGGATCATTAGTATCATCATCAGCACCATGAGCATCATTAGTATCATCAGTAGCACCATAAGGATCATTAGTATCATTCAGTCAGCACCATGAGCATCATTAGTATCATTCAGTAGCACCATAAGCATCATTAGTATCATTCAGTAGCACCATAAGCATCATTAGTATCATTCAGCAGCACCATGAGCATCATTAGTGTCATCAGTAGCATCATGAGCATCATTAGTATCATCAGCAGCACCTTCTTACATGTGGAAGGATCGACCCCTAGTCCCATCGGAGACGGACGATAAAAAGGAGGTCCCTTGAGCAGATCGCAACATTCTGTGCACATTTGCAATCCCTTGGCAGTCGTGGCAAAATTACAAATCCTACCAAAAGCTCCCGAGATCACTTCAAGTGCCTTTTATCCATCTCCATTTCTAGTCAATTTACTGTTCTTTCATTTTAACAAAGGAATGATCTTATGTTCAGTTAAGTGTCAATATGGTGCAGCTCTACCATTGGTCCTACCCTTCTTTACTGTATCTTTTTTTATGCGCTATCCCAGGAGGATCAATAGTTTCAGTTACTTCCCCTTTTATTTGAGAAAGTACTTAAAAACATGCATCAACAGTGTTTCATGTAACAGTCACTTTTTGTGAAAATGAAGGATCTTTTTTCTTCTGATGATTACAAGGAGGACAAGCCTCTAAGCAATTTTTCTCACAGACGTTTCATCCATTAGATAAAACCTGTTACGGAAAAGTAGGCCAGATACACGTTGACGTAACTTTGATGTACAAGATTATCATATTCCCAACATAAGAGACGTAGCCAACAGCCTGAAAATGGGAGCTGAGCTTGACACTAAGGACGGGCAGTGTTGGGTGCTACCAATATGTCATACTTTTTTTTTTTATGTTCGTTCTTTTGTGTCCTTCATCTAGCTGATTTGTCTTAAAATTCACCCTGAAATCATGGTGGATGAGGTAAATTCAAATGAAACGAGCAAAGCAAGCACATCAGAGCAAGCAAAACAATTGAGCTCCCCCGACATGGTTGTGATGAGGTCCTTAGTCTTTGCCTAGTCAGTTAGGCTAGAGCATTCGATTGTCACCCAGGAGACCCGAGTTCGATTGACCTCAGGAAGGCTTTGCTGGCCCTTCTGTCGATCCAGCAGCGAAATAGGTAACTGGGCCTATTCATAAGTAGGTGTGGAAAGTGGTGGCAATTACCCCTTCCCCCACTCCACTCCTAGAATTCTACTCCTGGTTACCTACCCTTCTCTCAACTCTTTAGCAAGGGTGCTTTTTCTTTTCCTTTTATTTTTATGTCATCGTAAATTTTGACCTTGGATAATCATCAAGAAATTCCATATTTTCATTTTCTTTTCTTTTTTTTGAAATCTTTGTTTCTGTTTTCCCTGATCTCTCCTCACACACAGTTGTTACTATGACTGCGTGTACGGCGAGTGTTCGGGGGCCCCAGATTTTGTGTGCGTGTGTGACCTGGGCTGGACGGGCAACAGCTGTGACGTGGATTGCGGCTGTAACAACCACAGTTTTTGCAGCAAGGCGTGGGCGTCTGCGACCGCTGCCACAACCAGACTACTGGCAAGGCCTGCGACCTGTGCGTTCCTGGCTTCTACGGAGATCCCACGGATGTTGAAGGTGGGTACGGTCGTGGCGTCTTGTTTTTCTCTTTTACCGTGACCTTATAGAGAACATGATAACAATTTTTTAAAATTCAAGTGAGATAACTTCACTCCCTCGTTGGTAGCGCACTTTTCCTTTCATGGCGAGGCGATGGGTGCTGACGCAGAGGTTGCGGGGTTCGATCCCCATGGTGGCTAGGATTTTTTTCTGTCTATTCCTTGTATTTGTCTCGTCTTTGTACCTATGGGGCTTTAATATTATTCAATGTGATTTCCTTCACTAGAGGGAACAAGAGAAGCTTGTGGCAGGCAAACGCGCCATGTAAAATATTAGGTAACGGCTTTAAGACGAAATACGTCTGATATCACCATCTCAACTCAGATTGCAAGAAGCGCTGAAGACAGAGCGACGTGGAGAGGGATGATTTGCAATGTGCTGAATAATACAAGCCGCAAATGATAATGATGATGATTGCTGCGTTGGATTTTCTTTTTCAAGTGTGTGTACACATTAATTTTCTGTAACAAATACCACAGAGAGAGAGAGGGGGTGGGGGTGGGGGAGGGAGAGAAAGAGACAGACAGAGAGTCAGAGAAAGCGAGAGAGACAGAAAAAGAAAAGAGACAGAGAAGGCAACATACCATATATGTAAAAGTTAACAGCTTTAAGATGAAACTGTCCGATATCAACACCAACTCAGGTTTTGTTTGCAAGAATTGCTGAAGGTTTTGCAAGAATCGCTGAAGATGGCACGGCATGGAGAGGGATGATCGGCAATGTGCTGAATAACACAAGCCGCAAATGATGATGATGATGATTCCTACGTTGGATTTCTTTTTTTTTTCAAGTGTGGTTACACATTTATTTTCTGTAAAAAGCACCAGCTGCGTATTAACAACCTGCTACATACTAAGCGTGAATCACCTTTTTTCTCCCCCTGCTCATCAAGTGGTTAGGCTGCCAGAGTTTTGGACCATAAGGTCCGAGGTTCGAATCCCAACAAATCTTAAGTCTGACATTGTGTTCCCCGTGAAAGACACGTAACAAGCATTATCCCTAGGAATAAGACTAGTGTCCTGTCCAGGTGGTGATTACTATCACCTGTTTCGCCTCAGTGCGTTGCAGAAACTGGGATACGCTCCAGCTCTATGGGATGTAATGGCCTTGAAGGCACTTAACTTTACTTTACTTGTGCTTTATGTTTTATCCGCTTTTGACTGTATGAAACCAGCACAAGCTCTGTCTCTATGAGCGGTCATGGCTCGCAAGGATCTTTACTGACTTACAGTCATGAAGAGCTTATTTGCAGGCAGTGCGTAGTAATGCAATTATAACCCCCCCCCCCCCCATCCACACACACACACACCTGGAGTCTCTCATTTAATACTTTTTTTGTTTGTTCCCGCTTATTCATGCAAAATCAGGATGCATGCCCTGTATCTGTAACGGCCACGGCGATGCCTCCCAGGGGACTTGCAACAACACGGGTCAGTGCTACTGTATTGACAACACGTACGGCGACCAGTGCGACACCTGCAAGCCTGGATTCTATGGCAACCCAAGGTGAGAAAGAGAATGAGATGAGTTTTATTATGTTTTCATAGGTCTGTTGGGTTGGGTTGGGTTTCCTTTTTTATTAGTCTTCAAAGATTTTGGTTGCTACTTGTAAAAAAAAAACAAACAAAAAAAACACAACCAACTGAGTTTCAGTCATTTACTGATAGAGGGGGAGATGAGATACAGCCTGATTTAAGGAATGATAAAAAGGGGGGATGAGAGTGAGAGAGAATCACAGAAAGCGAGAGAGACAGAGACACAGAGGAAGAGAGAGAGACGCAGAGAAAGAGAGAGAGAGACGCAGAGGAAGACTGAGAATGAGACATGCAGACCTGGATTTGAGTTGAAAGTGTGTTTCAGGCTATGCGGCTGTCCAATTTTGTCACTGTGGCATATCTTATAAACTCAGAGAAGTGTTTGATACGTTACTATACCTTTCATTCAGTGCTGCCAACCCCACTGCTAAAAAGTGGATTTGTACGCTTTTTTTTTCAAGATTGTACGCCAATTTGAAAACATTGCAAACTTTTTTTGTTTGTTTATCCTGTCCACATTAAACTTTGTTCAGCATTTTCGAATTGTATACTTTGTTTCCAAATCTTCCCCTTTTTTGCAAGCAATTTCCCACTTTTTCCTGTTCATGGGGTTGGCAGCTCTAGCCATGCATGCCTCTTACATTCTGTAGTTTCATGCTATTTTGTCTATACATGGAGTGGGTGGGTGGATGGCAACACTGATGGGGGACTTCCCCCTCCCCCTCCCCCCTCCCCCCGGATCAAGTAGGTAGATCGACATCTACTAGTCCCATCGGAGGAGGACGATAAAAGGAGGTCCTGTGTGCAGATAACATCACTTTGTGCACGTTAAAGATCCCTTCGTTGTTTACAGGGCAATCCGGGCAAAAAATTATCAATTCAAAAGCACCCTTGGTAAGGTCCCTACTTCTTTTCTTTCACACATGTTTTGTCTTGCTGCCCCCCCCCCCCTCCCCCCCCCCCCCCCCCCAATTTTACCTTTAGACTCACCGCCCTATGATAGATTGGGGGGGGGGGGGATTTGCAATGAAACAAAAACAAACAAACAAACAAAACATTTACAAACCATTTACAGGCTTGTGTGCACACTCTTCCATCATTGCTCTTTTCCAGAAATGGTGGCAAGTGTTACTTGCAGTGCGACCACCGGGTGTACATGACCAACATCACCGACGGGCTCTCGGCGTCTTCCAGGGCTTCAATCTGGCCGGTGAGGAGCACGTCTACTGCCTGTGGATCCTGTCCACCCTCCCGTACGGTCACTACCCACCTGTGTATTCCACCGACATCGCGGCTACCATCGCACTGACTATTGAGGGCGTGGACTTTGAGTGTGGACAGGTAGGTCTGCCGATGGTGTTTGTGTGTGTGTGTGTGTGTGTCTGGCTGGTTGGTTAGTTAGTTTATACTGAGCTCTTTAGGGGGAAGCGGCACCTGAAATGATTTTTTTGCTTTTGAGTTTAGTTTTTTGCAGTTTCTAAATGAAAAGTACATGGTTGAGAAACTGGATTTTGACCCAAAAAATGTATCTCCTCCTTAGTTATTGAAAAATTTGCAGATCGTCCTTGCAATATCCAGAGAAACGGCCGTTTTTAAAAATATTTTTGGATTTTTTTAAAATGAATTTTTGAAAATACATGAATGTACAAAAATAGTGTTTTTATTACAACTTCCCTTAGTTATATATTAAACCACGTCAATTAACATTGACAAGAGGAACCTTTTGCCAAATATCAATATCTAGGAAGAGATAGGAGATAGAATTTTAGTGTGAAAAAAAAAACATTTCGAGAAAAATGCAAGTAAAAAAATCAACAGAAAATAACACAAAACAAACGCTTCAGACAGGTTTCCCTTGTTGTAGCAGCCCACTTACTCTTTCGACAGTCTCTGACATTGTTACTTATGTAAATAGGATTATAAATCTAGGTTTAGATGTGCACTGTTGTGAAAACAGACGTCGAAATGACCAGTTTTTTGTTTTGTCCTCTATATCCTATGCTTGTGCACGTGTTTACATACACACTGATGTGCAACGCCTCTTGTATCACACAGCGACGGGAGATGCGCAGATCCGTCGTCGGCAAACGAGGTCAAATATCGTGTGCTGCCACATTTGGCCGATTAATCGCCAATATACGGGTTTTTACTGCCATTTTCTCAGTCAGTGTTAGGGTAATTTACGTCAAAATTTAGACTGGGTTTACGTATCCTTGCCTACGAAATATTTTGTAAAAAAAAAAAATTATACGTCACATGGACATTTTTCTGCCATGACCGTGTAGATAAATGTCCGTTCTACCCGAATATGCAAAAGAACAGAAAATCAACCTTTTGGTCCAAAACTGGCCAGTCCAGGCATTGCAGCTTGACACCAGTATTGTTCCCCCTAGTTTTAAATACACGTAGGCTTTGCAAAGTCTTGATTCAATAGAAAGGCTCCAGTGGCATGATATAAACAAAGATTTCCCTTTTCCTTTCCACCTTGAAACTCTGACCAGAGGATAAGTCAAAGAGCGGACCTATGTGTTAAGATCTCTAAAAAAAACTCTTAATCATGCAAGTCGGTTTTTTTTGTGTGCAGCTGATTATTTTTTTTTTTTATTTACTACAATCCAAGGTAATAGATCAAAGAGGCAGACCTCGGAGAAATAGGGAAGATTGAGGCATTAAAGCAACAACATTTTATTTTCACGGAAGGAAACAGAAAATGCCAGGACAGGGTATCATGGAGAAAGATGATTTCGGGCATCTAAACCCATACACCGAAAGGTAGACTGGGAACTGATAAAGAGAGAAATTGAAGTCTAAAGACTAAAGTAGCCATTAAACTGTAATACAAAAAAGTATAATTTGGTGTTTTCAGCCCTAATGGTGTTTTCAGCCCTATCATAACATGGTGTTTTCAGCCTTATCATAACATGGTGTTTTCAGCCTTATCATAACATGGTGTTTTCAGCCCTGTCGTAACATGGTGTTTCAGCCCTTTCATAACATGGTGTTCTCAGCCCTATCATAACATCAGCCTTATCATAACATAGTGTTTTCAGCTTTATCATAACATGGTGTTTTCAGCCCTATCATAACATGGTGTTTTCAGCCCTATCATAACATGGTGTTTTCAGCCCTATCATAACATGGTGTTTTCAGCCCTATCATAACATGGTGTTTTCAGCCCTGTCATAACATGGTGTTTTCAGCCCTATCATCATCATAACATGGTGTTTTCAGCCCTATCATAACATGGTGTTTGTTCTCAGCCCTATCATAACATGGTGTTTTCAGCCCCCTATCATAACATGGTGTTCTCAGTGTTTTCAGCCCTATCATAACATGGTGTTTTCAGCCCTATCATAACATGGTGTTTTCAGCCCTATCATAACATGGTGTTTTCAGCCCTATCATAACATGGTGTTTTCAGCCTTATCATAACATGGTGTTTTCAGCCCTATCATAACATGGTGTTTTCAGCCCTATCATAACATGGTGTTTTCAGCCCTATCATAACATGGTGTTCTCAGCCCTATCATAACATGGTGTTTTCAGCCCTGTCATAACATGGTGTTTTCAGCCTTATCATAACATGGTGTTCTCAGCCCTATCATAACATGGTGTTTTCAGCTCTATCATAACATGGTGTTTTCAGCCCTATTTGATGATTTATTACGTTTTTCTGCTTCTCTACATAAATTGTGTCAGGCGGACTTAGGTGTTAAGACAACTTCACCGACGGTATTATATCATTCATCAAAATAATATTTTACGATAACGCTTTTCGTTTTCTCATTCCACCCGACCAGGATGCGGTTTACGTGTATGACGGCATTCCCTCATCCAGGAAGAGCGACACCCAGGACCACAGCAAGCTGCTTGCTGCCTTCTGTGGCAGGAGTTCCCCCATGGGCTACAGCAACACGGTCCACGCCCAGTCTGGGATCCTGTCCGTGTACTTTGAGGAAGCTTTTTAGTAAGTCTGCAGCTGTCGTATTCTAGCATTCCCGTTCTTCTAAGGACTGGGTTTTTTTAGGTTGGGTTTTGTTGGGGTTTTTTTTTTGGGGGGGTGTAATTTGTCATGAAAGCGACAGAGATAAAGATACATATATATACATATATATGTATATATATATATATATATATATATATATATATATATATATATATGAGAGCGAGAGACAGACAGACAGACAGACACACACAGACTCTAATAAAAATTATGAAACTTTTGTCTTTCATGCATAAACTATTCGCTTCATGTATTTTAGTTATGATCATTCTTTAATTTTCTGTATCTCATAATTAATTTCTAGGAAGTTTGAACAATGTTTTAGCCCTTTCAAACCAAAATTTCAGTCCCTTTGCATATATAAATCTTGGCCCGATAAAACCAAAATCTTTGTCCTTTGTAGCAAACACGTTAGTCTCTTGAAAACAAAGTTCTTAATCCTTTGAAATGAAAATCTGTGACCCTTGAAGTAAAGATTTAGTCTTTTGAAACAAAAAAATCAGAAATTTTGAAACAATCGAAATGTGAATCCTTTGAAACCTAAATGTGAGTCCTTTGAACCCAAATCTTAATCTTTTAAAACAAGAAATCTTACTTCTTTTGACACAAACATCTTTGTCCCTCTAAACCAAAATCTTAGTCCCTTGAAATCAAAATCTTTGCCCCTTGAAACCACCACAATGTTAGTTCTCACTTTGAAACCAAACCTTCATCCCTTGAAACCAAAATCTTGGACCCTTGGAACCCCAATATTAATCCTTTGAAAACAAAACTTTACTCCTTCGATACCCAAGTGTTAGACCCTAGAAACCCAAATCTTTATCCCTTGAAACAAAAGTCAAGTCCTGTGAACAGAAAATGACAGATGATCGTTCCCACCTTACCTTGTATTTAAAAAAAGGCCTTGGTTTCCAAAAATTTCAAGGTTTTTTTCACTATTCTGAGAATTCATTGCAATGTTTTTAATGGTATTATAACTTACCTTCCGCATTGCATCAAGTCGCATTTTTGTCCCTTTAGGATCAAGGAGCCACGGTTTCAATGCCAGCTATGCAGTGTACTCCTGTCCGGACAGTTGCCAAAGCAACCAGATGTGTCAAGACGGCCGTTGTGTGTGTAAACCTGGCTTCTGGGGCCAAGCTTGTACCATTCCTTTGTGTTCAGCCAACTGCTCTGAGACTCTGAGAGAAGACAGATGTGTAAGCGACGATAAACGATGTTTTAATTTTGCTCTCAACCCTTACTTACACTGATATCATCATCAGTACGACTTCCACTATGCTTCAACCCTAAGGGTACGTGCAGACCAGAAGCTGCTAACCGAGCTGAGCCTTGGGGCTAACTACGAGCTCTGTTGAGCAGAAGAGCTCTTGGATTCACACCAAAAGCAAGGCTGCCGCTAACTGGCAGTTTGCAACTTTACTCATGACGAAATGAGATCGGTTCGACTGCTAGCTTTTGAGCTGCAAGAAATACCGGAATATTTATTGTGGCTCGCAGAAAACTGTGGGCGAGATATGATGCAAGGCTACTGCTTTCGCTCTGATCTTTCTATAAGAATAAAGAGCTTGTTATTTAGCGGCTTGGCGACAGTGCAGCTTTAACTCAGCTCAAGGCTTTTGGTCTGCACGTATGCCTCATAGCTTTTTAAAAATTTGATTTTACTCACATCCACAACTAAGATTATCTCGGTGATTTTTGGCAGGATTTTAAATTTTGCCCAGACTGCCCTGTAAACAGTCAAGGGATCTTTAACGTGCACGGAGGGTTGTTATCTGCAACACGGGACCTGCTTTTTGTCGATGGGACTATGTGTCGATCCACCTACCTGGACCAAGGGGATAGATTTTGCCCGAAAAACTAGAGAAACATTTTTCAGCCGTTAGTGGATCTCGAACCCACTACCTTTTGGTTGAGAGGACGACACCTTGCCTCTGGACTACCGAGTCCCCTTGTCTCATAGCTCCATAGAAGAACATAAGACGTCAACAAATCGCTTTCATTTGTTTTTGTCTTGGACTAGCCACTTCAACTCGTACAATGACTTTCTTGCTTGCACCCTTTCTCCTTCAACAATTCTTCTTCATGTTTCAATCCTTGTCATGTCCATTTATTTTCAATCTGTGAAAGCATGTCTTGATTTTTTACATACCTAGTCATCTCCCTCTCCGTCTTCTTGTTTTTTTTTTTTACAATGTTGTCGATCTTTGTTCCGCAATGCAGGTTTCTAGTTTGACCAACATTCTTCAGATCTTGTAGTGTTGCCTTTAAATAAAAGGCTGTTGGTAGGGGTTACTGGGAGGTTGTACGTCTTTCCTTTCATTTACACACTTTTACATGTTTGCTGAATCGATTTTTGTAATTGATTGCCTTTTAATTTACCCTGAGATATCCACGATATGTGCAGTGCTGCCCTCCTACCGCTAAGGAGGCGGGTTGGTACGTTTTCTCTCTCTCTCTCTCTCTCTCTATCTCGATATTACACCTGTCATCCGAGATTGTACACTCAAACCATGGAGAACTCTTTGTGTCAATTATTGGTATCAATACTATTTTCTTTTGAGGATCGTACTTGTAATCAAGTAGTTTTTTGAATCACACTTTTTTCTCCAAATCTTCCTCTTTTTAGCAAACAATCTCCCACTTTTTCTGTTCATAGGGTTGGCAACTGTGTGTATGGTGGATGGGGTTAATTCGATATGAAGCATGTATGCACAAAATCCTTTGAATCACCGTCTATGCTCGTTGGTTGTGAATCGTAAATACCAGTGAATATTTCTTTTCTCAGCCCATCCTATACCATTTTATTTCATTGTAAAAATTGTTTCAAAGTTAAATCAATGTAAGCGTCAGTCAACACCGGCTTCAAACTATCGCATGTCTTGTACACTGTTCGCGACTAAACTTTCATTTTCTCCCCCCACGATTTGCAGCAGAGATCCCTGTGTGCGTGTAATCCCAGCCTCCTCGGCCAATCTGGTGGCCGCCACCCGTCTGACAAGAACGAACCGGGCTGCAGCTCCTGGCGGACTTCCCCAGCCGTCCTGCTCCAAGGTGCCGGAGCAGAGGTTCCCCTTCCACGCTGCAAGGTCGGAGGTCATGACGGTGGAGGAGGAGGAAGAGGACAGCTACGGGCCGTACCCCAGGGCAGGTCACTCTCTCACCACCTGTGGAAACGGTAATGGACGTCTCGCCAATACGCTTTGTGTTTTTCGGTAGCGTTTGTTATGTTATATATCATTATATTTCTTCCTCTCATTTTTGGCACTTATCGTGGGCGGTTGGTTGGTTGGTTGGGTGTGTAGTCTTCCTTGTAGGCCCTACTTCTTCTTACCTTTTATTTTTTTGCAGTTTTACCATTTATCTCACTGTCTCCTCTTGATTTTACCTTGAGATCATTGCATATGGTGGACAGGGTGAATTGCAATGGACACGATAAAAGAGGAAAAGGAGGAGGATTTTGACAACTTTGAAGATTTGTTGCTGGGTTTTTTTTATATTTCCTCTTGTGGGATGAGTGATAATATTATCATCATTATTATTATTATTACTATTATTATTGTTATTATTATTATTATTATTATTATTATTATTATTATTATTATTATTATTATTATTATTATTACTATTATTATTATTACTATTATTACTAATCTTTTTTTAAAATTACTTCTAATCACTCTGGTGGTCTGTGTCCAGGTCTGATATTCCTGTTTGGCGGCTACTCCCTGGAACACGGCATTTTGAACGACATGTGGATGTACAACGCCAGCTCCTTCATGTGGACTCCCATCATTCCAACCACCACCTCCAGCCCAGGACCCAGGTGAGTCAGCTTTGAGATCACCACATATGGTGGAGAGGGGGTGGGGTAATTTTCATAAATATGGTTAAAAAATATCCTCAATTTTTTCAAGCAAAATCTACCCCCTGTTAAGTGGATCGACACCTAGTCCTATCGGAGACGGTTGATAAAAAGGAGGTCCCTTGTGCATATCACAACACTCTGTGCAAGTTAAAAAATGCCTTGGCTTTTTACAGGGCAGTCTGGGAACATTTTAAAAATCCTCTAAAAACAAATCCGAGGTTACCTTAGTTGTGGATGTGGATAAATCAAATCAAATCAAAACCTTCTTGTCATTGATAACTTGCGGCAAAAATCTGGCAAGTGGATTGCGGGGGTAATCGGTTATTTATGTTTACGAGGTCACATCAGGGTTTTGACCGTTAGTTGATGGGTGTGTGGAGATTCAAGGTAAAAATTTGTTCTCACTCAAATTTGAATGTTGAACGTCTGTCCATCCCACTTGTCTTTCTGCTTGTTTGTTTGTTTGTTTGTTTGATTTGGTTTACCCACATCCACAACTAAGGTGATCTCAGAGTTTTTGGTAGCATTTTCAATTTTGCCCAGACTGCTCTGTAAACAGCCAAGGGATCTTTAACGTGTGCAGAGCGTTGTGATCTGCACACGGGACCTCCTTTTTATCGTCTGTCTCTGATGGGACTAGGTGTCGATCCACCTACCTGGCCCAGGGGGTAGATTTTACTCGAAAAAATCGAGAAAATATTTCAACCATTGGTGGGGCTCGAATCCACTACCTTTTGGTTGAGAGACTGACACCTTACCTCTGGACTACTGAGTCCCCTGTCTTTCTTCAAAGATAATCTAAAATAAAGTTGTTTTTTTACCATGTTGTTTGATGTGATTTGATTTGATGTTGAAAGTGCGCATATTGTTGTGATCTGCACAAGGGACCTCCTTTTTTATACTCCATCTTTGATGGTACTAGGTGTCGATCCACCCACCTAACTTTCCCAATGACAGCTTGTTATTCTATAAGCTTGTTATTCTAAAGCTTGTTATCTCTCTCTCTCTCTCTCTCTCTCTCTGCCGACAGGTACCATCACGCAGCCGCTTGTATCAACGTGCTGAAGACCCTCTACATCCTGGGTGGCTTTGAGGCTGTGGACCACCAGCTCAACCCGAAGAACAGCAAGTCGCTGTGGAAGTTCAACATAGAGTCCCACGCCTGGTCCTACCATGACGTGAGCTTTTTTTTACCCATAATTCCTCTGAACCTTATCCTGCTTACTTTTCTATAAGATTATGGGACGAAGACCAGGGGAGGGGGGGGTGATAAGTCTTTGGGTGCCTAATTTTAAGGTAAATCCTCTTCCTTGCCTGGTTCTTTTATAACTCTCCCAATCAGAGCTTGGCACAGCTGTCTGATGTTATAAACAAACCCATGCAGTATGTGATGTTATAGGCGAAATATGACAATAAATGACAACTCCACTAATAAAGTGTGAACAAACACGTGACGTTTCGGGTATAACCCTTCGTCAGACAACAAACGAGAAATATCTAGAATCTAGATCTAAGTACTACCTCAGGCATCACACAATGTGATGTCAGAAGAAAAACAGAAAGGAGAAAGAAAGAAAGAAAAAGACAGTGATGATAAGAAACGTAGTAGAGGGGGTGTGAAGAATGAGCGAGAATGGAAGGTTCAGATCTAGAATGAAATAAAAATATGAAAATAAGTAAGTAATAAAAGGTGAGAAGGAGATAGAGAGAAGGAGAGAAATACAGAGAGAGAGAGAAAGGAAAAGGAATAACAAAAGGCAGGAAAGAAAGAAAGGAGAGAGAGAGGTGTGACTATGGGAAATGAGAATGAAAAAAATAGGATAACTATAAGACTAGATCTATATCTCACTGGGTCTTGAAACAAGTTGTCACTTATTGTCATATTTCGCCTTTGACTTCACTCCATTGTGGCTCCTTCGTATTATATGTGATGTTATAGCACATTGGTTGGTGGAGAAGATGGCTGTTTGTAATAACTGTTATAAGCAACCCCATGCAGTATGTGATGTTATAGCACATTGGTTGGTGGAGGTGGTGGCTGCTTGTAATAACTGTTATAAGCAACCCCATGCAGTATGTGATGTTATAGCACATTGGTTGGTGGAGATGATGGCTGCTTGTAATAACTGTTATAAGCAACCCCATGCAGTATGTGATGTTATAGCACATTGGTTGGTGGAGGTGGTGGCTGCTTGTAATAACTGTTATAAGCAACCCCATGCAGTATGTGATGTTATAGCACATTGGTTGGTGGAGATGATGGCTGCTTGTAATAACTGTTATAAGCAACCCCATGCAGTATGTGATGTTATAGCACATTGGTTGGTGGAGGTGGTGGCTGCTTGTAATAACTGTTATAAGCAACCCCATGCAGTATGTGATGTTATAGCACATTGGTTGGTGGAGATGATGGCTGCTTGTAATAACTGTTATAAGCAACCCCATGCAGTATGTGATGTTATAGCACATTGGTTGGTGGAGGTGGTGGCTGTCTGTTATAAGCAACCCCATGCAGTATGTGATGTTATAGCACATTGGTTGGTGGAGATGATGGCTGCTTGTAATAAGTGTTATAAGCAACCTCATGGTATATGTTATAGCACATTGGTTGGTGGATTGGCTGCTTGTAATAACTATATAGGATCTTATACTTATTATTCTTATGCGCATTCATGAAATAGATCTTGATCATTTTTTTATATCTATATATCTGTCTTTTCTATCTATCTTTTTTCTATCTATATGTCTGTCTTTCTATCTATATGTCTGTCTTTTCTATCTATATGTCTTGTCTTTTCTATTTATATTGTCTATTTATTTATGTCTATCTATCTATCTATCTATCTACCTATCTATCTATATATATATATCTATCTATCTATCTATCTATCTGTCTATCTATCTATCTATCTATCTATCTATCTATCTATCCATCCATATCCATCCTATCTATCTATCTATCTATCCATCTATCTATCTATCTATCCATCTATCTATCCATCTATCTATCTATCTATCCATCTATCTATCTATCTCTATCTATCTGTCTGTCTTTCTATTTATCTATCTATCTATCTATCTATCTATCTATATCTATCTATTCTATCTATTATCTATATCTATCTATCTATCTATTTATCTATCTGTCTATCCATCTGTCTATGTATCTATATCATCCATCCATCCATCATCTATCTATCCATATATCTATCTATCTATCCATATATCTATCTATCCATCTATCCATCTATCTATCTATCCTCATCTATCTGTCTGTCTTTCTTTTATCTATCTATCTATCTACCTATCTATCTATCTATCTATCTATCTATCTATCTATCTATCTTTCTTTCTGTCTATTTTTCTATCTATCTGTCTGAAATATCTATGTATCTATGTATCTATTTATCTGTCTTTCTATCTATCCAACTTATCTGTTGATCTGCAGTCAATTGATCGATCTACAGATATACTAAGGCACATTTGTCAGCTCTAGTTAAAACCAAAAAATCCATTGAAAGCTTTGGAAATTTAAAAAATGCTTGATCGTTTAAAAAATGTGTTTTGATTTTGACCTGGTGATCTCTCAACCGTGTAAAAGTAAGTGAAATTCTCCAGTGCCGTACAAAGTCTCAGGGCTATCTCCGGTTTGTAAAGCATAAAGCAAGACATGTGATAATTCACCTCCTCCTGGACAGGACATAAATCCATCTCAGGTTTTGCTCCGTAGTTGGTGCCCATTTATTCCTGGGTCCATTGAGGGAATGAGATTTAAACGTCTTTCCCCCACAAGGAACCTCAAAGCTGGACCTAGTATTGGGAAGGACTCAAACCTGGGACCTTGAGGATCCCAAGTCCGGCAGCATAACACCACTAGGCTATGGAAAATTTCTCAGTTTCCTAGACTTTTTCTCATTGCTCTCTTCTCTTCCCTTCCTTCACTTAGACTCCTCGGGACTGCCGCCCATGGCCGGGCACACGCTGACCTATGCTGGTGCAACCATTCTGATGGTGATTGGTGGCTTTTCATCTGAGAACTACTTTAACGACAAGGTCTTTGAATACAACGCTTCCAACGGCCTGATGGCTTGGAGAGAGTTCAGTGTGTCCACCATGAGAGGCGCCTTCCTATCGGTGAGTTTTTCCCCTGCATTTGGTAGGCTCACAATTTTTTTATATTGCCCCCGACTACAGCTTTGACTATTTTTTGTATTTATAATCGTTACCAGACTCACTGTCGTCAATTGTCTCGTCCCGCTAAAAAATTAAAACCCAAAACACGTCTAATGTTTGTCACAAATTCCACTCGCATGTTGTCCCTTACTTGAGATTCTCCTTCCAGCTGAGAACTTCAGAAGTTTTCTTTTTCTCATCTCAAAAGTGTTTATGTGTAGTTAGGACAATATAATTCTGATAGCCGACCAGTTGTTTCTTTTTTTTTTTGGGGGGGGGGTTGTTAATGACATCACTTGAAAATCAAAATTGGATCAGTCAAAATTGACAATCGAGGCAATGAAATAGTCGTTGGACATTGCTAAAAGGCAAACAGTGAGGCAAGAGGTATGTCGAAAGTCAAGAATAAGAGCATGAAATAAATATTGATATCCCAATGGGAACAAAGAAGAGTTGAAGTCCCAATGGGAACAAAGAAGAGACAGATACATTGAAGTCCCAATGGGCACAAAGAAGGGATAGGTACAGAGGAATGGATGGGGGGGGGAAGTCTTACGGCGCCAGAGAGGATAAAACCCGTGACTTCTGTGTCGACACCCTTCACCTGGCCATGAAAAAGAGAGCACTATCAGTCATGCTGACCGTGCTATTTTAGAAAGGAGTTACATTAATTAGATCTTTTGTACAAATCCAATCATGAGTAGCAGTTAACTGACAGTCTGTTCGCTGATGTTTTAGGTCTACAGTCTACAACCTTCTGGACCTAAACCTTATATTACTCTATAGAAGCAACTATTCAACATTGACAAGTAAAATACATTATGATATATACTATAATGGGACATTACCAGTGATTAAAACAGAGCAGTTTGAGTTTAAAAAATTTCTGGCAGGTGAAAGTATCAACAAATTATGGAACACTCTTCATAGAGTTTGGGTGAAACAGGAAAGGATTGTAAACACTGATATTAAGCAAATGTCTCATTCCTCAACCTCTTTCCTGGCAGGCCTGTACGGACACAGTTCAGTGTACGACCCCACCACCCACACCATCTACATTTACGGCTACCTGTTCCACGAGGACGAGTGGACTGTGTCGAGCAGTCTCTACTCCTTGGACGTCGAAAAAAGGCATGGAACATCCTCTTCCCTGAGGCTCCCCAAAGAGCTACAGTGAGTTTACAATACTATTCTGTGTGTGTGTGTGTGTGTGTGTATGGCTATGTGTGTGTGTATCTAAGTTTGTATATTGTGTATGTGTCAGTGCTTGCAAAAGTGTGTTTGTGCATTTGTGTGTATAGGTGTGTGTGTGTGTGTCTTTATAGGTTTCACGTGTACCGGTGTGTTTGTGTGTTAGTTTGCTTTCAGGAGACATAGGCGGATGGAGTGATGGGGACAAATATACAAATTTTTATTTTTATTTAAATGTTTGAATTGTATGGTTGATCCACATCTCACTGTTTAAAGTGAGGCGTTGTAGCTGAACCGTAGTGTTGTGAGATGGTAATCAGGACTATAAATCCAATCCATCTTTAAATGTAGACTTCCTTCTTTTGTTGTCGATTTTTTATTTACTTTTTTAAGGCTGAGAAAGGGAAGTGTGTGAGTGTGTGTGTTTATATGTGTGTGCTCTGGTTCTTTCCTTTCCTTCTTTCACTTATCTTTCATCTTACTGTTATCCTCTTAGTCCACTTTGAGATCACCGCATGTGGTGGACGGGATAACTTTCAATGAAACTAAATATCGCTACGCTATTCTAATTCTTTGCTGTGGTTGTGTTTGACAGTGGGAGCCTCGAGTGTTCCACGCCGCCACACACACAGACGAAGGAATGGTTGTGATTGGCGGGCTGACCAGATCTGGCACGCTGGCCATGGACATGCTGGTCTCGCTACGTTTGTAACACCTGGCATCGGATGCAGTTTGAAGGTAGGGGCTGATTGCTCTAAAGTTTTCATTTTTATATATACATATATATATATATATATATATATATATTGAGGAAATGAGATGAAAAAAACCACTATATCCAAAGACGAATTGAGAAAATCAACCTTTTTCTTCCCTCAGTTCTAAATGAAGCCCAATCAATTTGATTGTACATTTGTTTATGCTTGTGTGTATCCTATGTGCATTGATTTTAAAAAAAATATGTCAAGTAATTGTTTATTAAATTAACATTTTTAATTACTGAACCCAGGTGTAAACTAGATATATCCACCAGTTTTGGTGCAAAACCAGACATTTCCTAAATTTATCTAAAATTGAGTAATGAGCGACCTTCGTCTTAATTTCTTTTCCACCTTAAGGGGAGACGCTATCTCAAACCACTTTGTTTCATATACAAATCTAAAGGTGTCTTTTATGTTTTATACAAGTCAGATAGGCATCGGTATGCCATATTTGACAGCTTTTTTAGATTGCATGTGAATTTTTTGCATGGTGGGCATAACTCGGGTCCGAGACCCCTAAAATATTATAATCTATAGAAAATAATTTCTCCTTATCCGTAATGAGAATTCATTGAACATTGCTGTGAAGGTAGGTACGAATACAGTGTTCATAGTATATAAAGCTTTTTTAAAATATTTGAAATAGAACATTTTTATACTCATAAGTGAAAGACTGAGGCTATAGTAGAATTTCCTTCATTTTCTCATATTATTTCTGAAAAAAATCCATTTACATAAAAAATTGACATTTTAAAACAAAAAACCCAATATAATATTGAGACAAACTACTTGCTAACAACTATGCCAAATTTCAAAGGTATTGTGTAAGTGGTTTTTTAGAAAATCTGTACATTGTAACTTCACCCCTTTTAAAAAAATGCGTTTTTGAGAAAATTTGAAAAAACAGATTAAATCATTGGTCTAAAGAATAGAAGCCATTCAAACCCTCAATAGTATATGTTTATCCAAAATACAAACCAATACCTGTGGAAAGAGCTTAAAATTTGTTTTAAAATATGTGATTAGTCATAAAATTTCATGGTTTTAGTATACACTGTAACTTGACATTTACATGACATTATTTCACACATTGACATACAACTTATAAGCACTTGGTACACCACAACAAAACTATTCACAACAATCAGAGTCCCGTGGAGAGATAAGAAAAGACTTAAAAGGATAGATAAAAGCTATCTTTCGATGATGATACTCATCCGAGTGTGGTGTAAATCCATTTCAACATCTGACATAAATCCATTTCAAAAGCTGCCCACAACATACTGCTCTCCGTCCTCCAGCTGTTGAAGTCGTTCCTTCTTCTGCTGTCTGTGCTATTCTCCTGATCTCTCTCCTCCTCTTGGACACAGTTTCACAAGTTCTCTCTGCATTCCTCTTCCCAACACTATCTCTCTTAGCTCCATACTTCCAGAATGAGGCATCTTCACAAATAATACTAATAATAGCTGTAGAAGAAAAGAAGAGACAATGTATGAGAACCATGAAAAAGAATTAGGAAACAAAGGATGAAAGAGTATCCTTACAAAACTAATTAACCAAGTTTTTTCTCCCAAGAAAACTGAAATAAATGTGACAATATCTATTATAGCTAATGATGTGTTACGACAAAAGGAAAAATAACATGGTTCCCTATATTATCAAAAGCCATCCGTTTTCATGCACCCTACCTAATAAAAATAGAAAGCAAAACATCAACAGGTTATCAACTTTTCACTCATTGTCTTCCACTCACTATATACATGTGAGATTATCAACTTTTCACTCATTGTCTTCCACTCACTATATACATGTGAGATTGTCATCAACTTTTCACTTTTCACTCATTGTCTTCCACTCACTATATACATGTGAGATTATCAACTTTCACTCATTGTCTTCCACTCACTATATACATGTGAGATTATCAACTTTTCACTCCTTCCACTCACTATATACATGTGAGATTGTCAACTTTTCACTCATTGTCTTCCTCTCACTATATACATGTGAGATTGTCAACTTTTCACTCATTGTCTTCCACTCACTATATACATGTGAGATTGTCAACTCACTCATTGTCTTCTACTCACTATATTGTCTTCCATTGTCTCACTCACCATATACATGTGAGATTAAAATCAACTTCCACTCATTGTCTTCCTCTCACTATATACATGTGAGATTGTCAACTTTTCACTCATTGTCTTCCACTCACTATATACATGTGAGATTGTCAACTTTTCACTCATTGTCTTCCACTCACTATATACATGTGAGATTGTCAACTTTTCATTCATTGTCTTCCACTCACTATATACATGTGAGATTGTCAACTTTTCACTCATTGTCTTCCCTCACTCACTATATATATGTGAGATTGTCAACTTTTCACTCATTGTCTTCCTCTCACTATATACATGTGAGATTGTCAACTTTCATTGTCTTCCACTCACTATATACATGTGAGATTGTCAACTTTTCACTCATTGTCTTCCACTCACTATATACATGTGAGATTGTCAACTTCCACTCATTGTCTTCCACTCACTATATACATGTGAGATTGTCAACTTTTCACTCATTGTCTTCCACTCACTATATACATGTGAGATTATGTCAACTTATACATCACTCATTGTCTTCCACTCACTATATACATGTGAGATTGTCAACTTGTCACTCATTGTCTTCCACTCACTATATATGTGAGATTGTCAACTTCACTCATTGTCTTCCACTCACTATATACATGTGAGATTATCAACTTTTCACTCATTGTCTTCCACTCACTATATACATGTGAGATTGTCAACTTTTCACTCATTGTCTTCCACTCATTGTGAGATTGTCTTCACTCATTGTCTTCCACTCACTATATACATGTGAGATTGTCAACTTCTCACTCATTGTCTTCCACTCACTATATACATGTGAGATTGTCAACTTTTCACTCATTGTCACTTCATGTGAGATTGTCTTTATATACATGTGAGATTATCAACTTTTCAACTTCCACTCAATATATTGTCTTCCACTCATCACTATCCTCACTATATATGTGAGATTGTCAACTTTTCACTCATTGTCTTCCACTCACTATATACATGTGAGATTGTCAACTTTTCACTCATTGTCTTCCACTCACTATATACATGTGAGATTGTCAACTTTCACTCATTGTCTTCCACTCACTATATACATGAAAGCGTGATTTTTGTTGAAGAAAATAGTTGGGGTTTTTTTTGGTATAAATTCAAAACTTTGAAAAGGTTTTATCTTGGAAATACTTTAATGTAGTAAGGACGCTAACAAATTTCTTTTGGTATTATGTTGTTTTTTTTTATGTACTTTTCTTTTTGTAGCATGTTTTTATCAGCTTTTTTTAGAAAAAAATGTATATGCAGACTGGAGGTCGACCCCTTGTTTTATTTTGGTTATTTTTCTTCCTGTTAAAAATTTTTTTTTTTTTATATATGCATCCCTCCCTGACCCACAGAAATCTTTGCTTCGCCGATTTGGTTCTGTTTAGTTTTTTATTGTTCCCTTCATGACCTTTCACAGACGTGGAGCTGGAGCAGAAGACCATCTCAGGGCTAGGCCTGAGGGCCGTAAGCGTGGGCAACGTCACCTACGCCTTGGGGCTTCAACGGCGTGGCGGTTGGCTCCCTCACGAAGGTCACACTGCCGAAAGACATCTGCGCCCTCATCCTGGACCCAACCGTCTGTCGGAACACGTCGGGCTGTCAGACGTGCACCTACGTGCTGGAGACGGGCAAGAACACCACCGTGTGCTACAACAGCCACGACCCTCAGCACGCCAGGCCCCCAGGGTAAGTGTTTTTGGTCGTAAGAATTATCGCTGGTGGGTTTTTGTTTTTGTTTTTTTTTTTTTTTTGGGGGGGGAGGGGGGGGGGCGTCTGAAAACTGATGTGATCTCGGGTTTTTTTTTTTGATAAAATGTTTTAATTTTAACCCTTGTAAGGCTAACTTGCCGGCTGATCTCAATATGGGTCAATAATCTCGTTCCGCTGTGTACGAGGCTTCCGCACGTGGCACAAGGGCTGCCGCGCTTGACCACGACAGGACGTACCTGTGATTATTGTGATTGTTTTTGAAATTCGTTGAGTAAGGTGACATAGCGGGCAATTCATTTTGTTTCTGTTATTGTCATCGTGTTTATATTGCATTGTTTACTAACAATAACATCTATTACAACCTACATTTATTAAACATGAAAAAGAATAATACTGCAGTTGGTCCATTACTAATGAAGAGGAATATGAAAGGTATAAATAAATAATACTAAAAGATAGAAAACGGGTCAGGACAGAGAAATCTTCAGTATGCCCAACCGTCATAAGCAACAAGGAGACATAGAAACAAATAAACACTGAACAATGCTGGACGAAACTAATATCAATAGAGCCATTGGTGCAATGTTCATCAACAGAGCAAGCCTCATAACAAAGATAAAGAAAAAGAAAAGACGAAAAGAAAGAAGAAACGAAATACAACTGCCATAAAATAGACAGAGAGAGAGGAGGGAGGGATAGAAAGGAGAGAGAAAGAGACAAACAGGAGACAAAAAGAGAACGAGAAAGATAAAGAAAGACGAATAGAGAGGATGGAGAAAATGAGAGAAAATGAGAGAGAATGAGAGAGAGCGAGAGACAGACAGAGATGAGGTAACATATAGAGCGGGAGGGGGGACGTGGCTGCATGGTCAGGTTTTACTCCAATCATTCAATAATAGCGTGGCTGATTGTTTCTAATGTCTATACACTTCAAATAGCCGTCCTTCCTCCTGTCCAAATACCACATGTCATGGTGACCATGTGAAATGGACCTGTTTGAGAGATCAAAGTTCCTTTGTTGTTGGTCACTGAACTCAGATGAAAGCTTCAATTTTTCCTTGTACTTTCAACACTCTTATCTCTTCATTCTTATGTGAAAAGAGGTGAAGATGTATTTTGACGTATGTGACATTTGACAATATAACCATCAACACAATGCTCCCCTGATGGGTCAACCCTGAACATGGTATCTTTCTATTGGCTGAAGGTCAAGCCCTCCATTCAGGCTAACCATACGCATGCAATGTGATTGGCCACTGATTTATTTTATTCATATCAATCACTATTTCTTTCTTGTGGGTGGAGCTTCTTACTAAAGTAATTTACATCAATCATACGAAGACAAGAGTCTTTGGTTTTGTCCACTTTGCAAAGGTTCCACAGCCTGCATTTGAGCTAGAGCTCCTGTGTGTTGTTGTGTCTCTTTATAAGAAATATATCGAGTGTGTGTTAGACTCGGAAATGAACTATCACTTTTACCCCTCTAGAATAATAGACTTTCTCTGTTTGGCGTGGCGTGGGTTGATCAGCGTAATTGGTCAGAATAGAGGCATTCCCAAAACCCGTCTTTTGAGTGCAATGCAGTGGAGTTATACGGGATCCGCCACCAACACTTTGTCTTGCTGGAAGGCTGGGAGTGATGAAAATGTACGGGACTGTCCATTAGCGTAGGTGTGCTTAGAGTGACCAGCGGCATGCAAAGATATGGGACCCGCCTGAAAAGGGTGAATTTTAATTTTGCCTCGACTGTCCTGTATACAGCCAAGGGATCTTTAACATGCACAGAGTGTTGTGATCTGCCCGGGGGGAGATTTTATTGGAAAAAAGGGAGATAAATTTTAGCCAACCTTGAAGAAGTGTACAAGTCCACATATGTACAATTAGACAAATAATAAAAAAATTCCTTGAGAGAAACATTGATTTGCACCTGTGTTTTATTGACTTAGAAAAGGCATTTGACACTTTGAGAAGGGATGAACTATGGCATTCCTTAAAAGAACACAAATAGGGTAAAATTTAATAGAAGCCATTATAAGTTTTTACAATAAACCAACATGTGCAGCGAGAGTAGCTGGAAATGTATCTTAAGAATTTTATGTAGATATAGGAGTAAGACAGGGTCGTACCCTAAGTCCTCTTTTGTTTATCACATTTATGGATTCAGTCGCAAAGGCATGCTCAAAATGAAGAAAATGAATGTAGGTATGTGGAAGCACAAACCAGTAAATGTATCAATGCTTTCATTTGCTGATGATTTAGTTCTGTTTGGAAAATCAAAAAAGGATCTCCAGTCGAATATCAACATGATGAATAATGAATTAAATGAAAGAAGAATGAGAGTAAACGCAAAGAAAATCAAAACGATGCTAATAATTAGGGAAGCTAAAACACAAAATCTTAAATTGGGCAGGAGAATTTAGAACAAGTTCAAAGCTACAATTACCTAGGAGTAATGATTAACTCAGAGGGAAAGCTAAGAGAAGAAATCAGCCAGAGAATTAAAAAGGCAAGTGCGATATAGAACCATCTAGGAAAGGCATTTGTAGGTAAACAAAGAATTGTCAACACAAACCAAAATGGCAGTATACAACACAGTTTATTGTCCTATTCTCCTCTATGGCAGTGAAACCTGGACCTTAGACAGTAGGGAATACAGAAGAGTACAGGCAGCCGAAATGAAATATCCAAGAAGAGTAGTAGGAAAACTAAAAGAGACAAAATCAGAAACACAACAATAAGAGATCAAACCAAAGCAGATAGCATAAAAACTAAGATAGAAATGAATCAACTGAGATGGTTTAGGCATGTTAACAGAATGAATGACAATAGAATAGTTACATCAGTAATATACATATGTTCACACATACACACAATGTTCGTTGAGGAGTGTTCATACCCAACATGTTCACATGTACGCCACCATATTCATGTCAGACGCTTGTGTACAGGTTTGTTCACTCTCCCTAAGTAAATCTCAAATATAATCTGGCGTCTAGTCCTACAGGAGGTGGATGAACAACCTTGTGTGTTTTGTTAGTATGATGATCAACACAGCCGGGCTGGGTAGCAGTGGAGTGTCTGGAAGACAAACCAGGGGAGTTACCACTGTCAGGCAGGCAATGTACTACAAAGTAATGGAAAGAGCTGACACCGGTCCCAAACTAAACCGATTCAGTCATCAATATGTTGTGACGTCTGATTTATTTTGGCCTGGAGTGTTGGTTGTGTGTGTGTGTGTGTGGGGGGGGGGGCGGGGGGTCAGTCACGAGGAAAGAGGATTAGATATAAATTATATTACAGTTAGCAAGCTTTGAATCAAAAGATTCTATAAGCAAAAATCATGCTTTTGAGAAAATGGATGTCAAAGTCTGGAGTCATCAAGAGCTTTATTAAGACTGTTTATACTAATTTATAGGAACTTTTTGTCTCAAAGTCAAAGAATTCATCATTCAAAATCGTTGAGGCGGAAAGTTTTTTCTTTCATGTACTGTTAGTTAGATCAAAACTGGCTCCAAAAAGCAGATGGAACCTTTTGGCTCTAGGTTAAGTATGTGGGAGTTGTCACTGTCAGTGCTTGATAGAATGGACACTCGTGTTTCGTTTTAAGTCAGCAAGATATCAGGGGGAAGGGGGGGGGGGGAGGGCGTGAGCAATTGGCTGGCTGGGGCTATTGGTAGGTCCTACTTCTTTCCTTTACCTTTTTCACTTAACTTTTCATCTTGCTGTTTCCTCTAAATTTAAATCACTCTGAGATGGCTGCATGTGGTGGATAGGTAAATTTCAATGAAACAAATTGTTGTTTATGTTTGGGGCTGTTTTTTTGTTGGGGGGGGGTGCTGTTTATTTTTTGTGTGTTTGCCCTTTTTAGAAGTGGGGGGGAGGATGTCTGACATGCTGTTACTCTTCAATCAATCATTATACAATATTGTATTTTCGGCTAGTGAACATTTTTCATCATTTATTTAGAGTCACTGTGGACTTGCAGATAAATTTTCTTGGTATTATGAATGTGAATTTCTTGATACATTGTTTTATTATAATATATACATTTACATATTATACTTACACACATGTATTACCGACACAGATACATGATGATGTCATATTTTGTGCTGAGCTGGATCTTTCAAACTGATGGATGTGTTTGCTACACTCTTCTTAGTAGCAACGATTAATATGCTTGTTTTGTCTTTTGGGGTTTGTTTGTTTATTCTTTTTTTTTCTTTTGATGTCTAACTTAAAATGATCAAAATGTCAAATGTCCTGATGAATGAATTAAAAGGATCACCTTATATTAATGGCTTAGCAAGGTGTGTTTTTTTTTTTCGGGGGGGCAACATCCTGAGCTTTAATTTGACATAACACAAGTATTTCTGCAACCAACATCCTGAGCTTTAATTTGACGTAACACAAGTATTTCCTGCGTACTGTTATCTCAGAGCCAACATCCTGAGCTTTGATTTGACATAACGCAAGTATTACTTATCGAAGGAGCCACAGTGGAGTGAAGTGAAAGGCGAAATATGACAATAAGTGACAACTCCACTAATAAAGACAGAGCAAACACGTGACGTTTCGGGTATAACCCTTCGTCAGACAACAAACGAGAAATATTTAGAATCTAGATCTAAGTACCTCCGGCATCACACAATGTGATGTCAGAATAAAAACATAAAGGAGAAAGAAAGAAAGAAAAAGACAGTGATGTTAAGAAACGTAGCAGTGGAGGGGGGTGAAAAAGAGCGAGAGTGGAAGGTTCAGATCTAGAATGAAATAAAAATATGAAAATAAGTAAGTAATAAAAGGTGAGAAGGAGATAGAGAGAATGAGAGAAATAGAGAGAGAGAGAGAGAGAGAGAGAGAGAGAGAGAGAGAGAGAGAGAGAGAGAGAGAGAGAGAGAGAAAAGAAAGAAAACAGGCAGGGGAGAAAGAAAGGGAGAGAGAGACGTGTGAGTATGGAAACAAGAACAAAAAAATAGGATAAATGTAAGACTAGATCTATATCTCACTGGGTCTAGAAAGAAGAAATGATAGGATAAATGTAAGATTAGATCTATATCTCACTGGGTCTAGAATGAAGAAATGATAGATAATGAATGAAAGCAAGTATAAATCAAGACAAAAATTTACACTGAAGGTGAAATGTATATAAATTACAAATTTATCGATAATAGGTGAGAAAGATTAGACAAAGAACAGCGAAATTTAACGATAATAGGTGAGAACTCCACGATTGGCAAGATTAGACCAAGAACGGCGAAATATGACGATTGGCAAGATTAGACCAAGAACAGCGAAATATGACGATTGGCAAGATTAGACCAAGAACGGCGAAATATGACGATTGGCAAGATTAGACCAAGAACAGTGAAATATGACGATTGGCAAGATTAGACCAAGAACGGAAATATGACGATTGGCAAGATTAGACCAAGAACAGTGAAATATGACGATTGGCAAGATTAGACCAAGAACAGTGAAATATGACGATTGGCAAGATTAGACCAAGAACAGTGAAATATGACGATTGGCAAGATTAGACCAAGAGCAGTGAAATATGACGATTGGCAAGATTAGGAAGATTAGACGACCGGGAAGAACGTTTTACTGATTATTGCAAGATTGGAAAGAACAACGATGAGGAGGTAGTATTATTATTAGACAAAGAACAGTGAAATTTTACATTGGCAAGAACTTAGTCGTCATGTCTGGCAAAGCAAATGCACAACGGTATCTGACGATGAGAAGATTAGACCAAGAGCAGTGAATGGCCATGACAGGCGTGGCTAGATTAGACCAAGACAATGTTCATCCTGACGTTGGCAAGATTAGTTATGAAATATTTACACCGCAACAAATCGATGTTACCATACCTGCCGTTTCACCCAATATCTTGCACTAGATTAGACCAAGAGCAGTGAAATATGACACTGGAACGCTTAGACAAAGAACAGTGAAATGTGACGATTGGCAACCCTAGACCAAGAATCGTTAGCGAACGAAATATGAACAAGATTAGACCAAGAGCAGTGAAATATGACATTGGCAGATTAGACAAAGAACAGTGAAATATGACGATTGGCAAGATTAGACCAAGAACAACGAAATAACGATTGGCAAGATTAGACCAAGAAGCAGTGAAATATTACGATTGATTAGACAAAGAACAGTGACTAACGATTAGATTAGACCAAGAGCAGTGAAATATACGATTGTGGATTGAAATATGACGATTGGCAAGATTAGACCAAGAAGCGAATATGACGATTGGCAAGATTAGACCAAGAGCAGTGAAATATGACGATTGGCAAGATTAGACAAAGAACAGTGAAATGACGATTGGCAAGATTAGACCAAGAACAGAAATATGAAATTATGAAATATGACGATTGGCAAGATTAGACCAAGAACAGAAATGAATTGGCATAGACCAAGAACAACGAAATATGACGATTGGCAAGATTAGACCAAGAACAGTGAAATATGACGATTGGCAAGATTATATGACGATTGGACCAAGAGCAGTGAAATGAGACGAACTAAAGATTAGACCAAGAGCAGTGAAATATGACGCATTGGCAAGATTAGACCAAGAGCAGTGAAATAAGACGATTGTTAGACCAAGAGCAGTGAAATATGACAGATTGGCAAGAGACCGATTGGCTTATGACATGACCTTAACGTAAGATTGTTGTGCTTTGGGAACCGAGAAAAGATGTGTATGACAAGATTGATAAGCGTCTAAGAGAAAGGGTATGACAAGATTGATAAGCGTCTAAGAGAAAGAGTATGACAAGACTGATAAGCGTCTAAGAGAAAGAGTATGACAAGACTGATTGTCTAAGAGAAAGAGTATGACAAGACTGATAAGCGTCTAAAACATAGCTACTGACAGAGTATGACAATCCTGATAAACGACTAAAAACATAACTACTGACAAAGTATGACAATCCTGATATCTTTTACCAAAACATAGCTACTGACATATTATGACAATCCCGTTAAACGACTAAAACATAGCTACTGACAGAGTGTGACAATCTCGATAAGCGACTAAAACATAGCTACGGACAGAGTATGACAGTCCTGATAAGTACTAAAACATAGCTACTGACAGAGTATGACAATTCTGATAAGTCGACCCCAACATAGCTACTGGACAGAGTATGACAATCCTGATAAACGACTAAAACATAGCTACTGACAGAGTATGACAATTTGATAAGTGACTAAAACATAGCTACTGACAGAGTATGACAATCCTGATAAACGACTAAAACATAGCTACTAGAAGAGTTTGACAATCCTGATAAACGACTAAAAACAGCTACTGACAGAGTATGACAATCCTGATACACGACTAAAACATAGCTACTGACAGAGTATGACAATCCTGATAAACGACTAAAGCATAGCTACTGACAGAGTATGACAATCACCGATAAACGACTAAAACATAGCTACTGACAGAGTATGACAATCCTGATAAAAAGCGACCAAAACATAGTTACTGACAGAGTATGACAATCCTGATAAACCACTAAAACATAGCTACTGACAGAATATGACAATCCTGATAAACGACTAAAACATAGCTATTGATCAGATAATCATAAGCGACCAAAACACAGCTAAGTAAGAGCAGTACATGACAAGACCGATAAGCGACCAAAACACAGCTAAGTAAGAGCAGTGCATGACGAGACTGATAAGTGTGATAAGCGACTAAAAACATAGCTACGGACAGAGCATGACAATACTGATAAGTGACCAAAACATAGCTACGGACAGAGCATGACAATACTGATAAGCGAATCAAAACATAGCTACGGACAGAGCATGACAATCCTGATAAGCGACTAAAACATAGCTACGGACAGAGCATGACAATACTGATAAGCGACTAAAACATAGCTACTGACAGAGTATGACAATCCTGATAAGCGACTAAAACATAGCTACTGACAGAGTATGCAATCCTGATTGATAAAGACTTAAACATAGCTACTGATCCTCAATCGACCAAAACACAGCTGGAGTAAGAGCAGTGCATGACAAGACCGATAAGTGACCAAAAACATAGCTACGGACAGAGCATTACAATACTAATAAGCGACCACAACAAAGCTACGGACAGAGTATTACAATACTAATAAGCGACCAAAACATAGCTACGGACAGAGCATTACAATACTAATAAGCGATCAAAACATAGCTACGGACAGAGCATTACAATACTAATAAGCGACCAAAACACAGCTAAGTAAGAGCAGTGCATTACAACACCGATCAGCGACGAAAACATAGCTGCGGATAGAACATGACAACACCGATAAGCCATCAAAACACAGCTAAGGGCTTTTGCGAAACAAGACCGATAAGCGACCAAAATACAGGTAAGTAAGAGCAGTACATGACAAGAACGATAATTATGAAGCACACTGTTGAAGGTCAGTGCGAGCAAAACCAGTGATCGGCAAAGCTTTAGCTAATTGCACAGCTTAACAAAGCAGAACGAAATTTTCTTCTTTAATCCATCAATAATTGCGAATTTATACTGTTTGAAGTCTTTGTACAATAACTCTGTCACCCGATACCTTTTTTTTTTGCGTTTTCTTTTTAAATTGATTAATTATACAACTTGAGGCCTTTGAGCTGAGCCTTCGAGTCACCTCTCTTGCTTTAACTGTGTGTAGGTTTTTGCTTCCGCTTACCATTCGAGTGAGACTTGAAGCTTGATAGGTATTTTGCTTTTACAAACGATCACGTGACCTGCTCGCTGTGACGTCACCGCTCGCAAGATGCAACACTGATTTGCAAGATGCAACACTGATTTGCAAGATCCAACACTGATTTGCAAGATCCAATACTGATTTGAGGCTTGATAGGTATTTGCTTTTAACAACACTCCCGTGACCTGCTCGCTGTGACTTCACCCAGCTCGCAAGATGCAAATCAGTTGTGCAATACGCTAATACCGGAAGTCATGAGGCTTAAGAGACTCTAAAATAGTGTACTCGATACATCTCTAATTAATACATTAATAAAGATAAATGTTGACACACAGTCAAAATACACACCGTAATGAGTGAGAGAACACATCCGCAGATTGTACCGAATTGAGACAAAACGGCATGATTTCCCCAATGACTGTAAATAGGACATAAAGAAATAATACTTTAAATTAGGGAGATGGGCACTAATCGATACCGATAGTCGATACTATCGATACGGA
Organism: Doris montereyensis; assembly: GCA_037039925.1. NCBI lineage: Eukaryota > Metazoa > Mollusca > Gastropoda > Nudibranchia > Dorididae > Doris > Doris montereyensis. The sequence goes on along the minus strand of JAXRKP010001086.1, from coordinate 95,910 downwards.
CCAAAATTATCAAGTATCCGATAGTTTTGTGAAATACTCGATAGTAATCAATACTGAAATCCATTAAGCAAAATGAAACGAAAATAGATATAAATTGATTGGCTGAGTGATTTTACACACTTTCACTAATGATATACACTGCTGTACACAAAACAAAACAAAACAAAAATAGAAAAAGAACTTAGGCCTGATATAAAATGCACGATGATTTTACTTTACAAAGGAGATAATTCATGATATGTTATTCTTGGCACTATAAGTGTCAATTTCCTTGTGGCTTGTTTTTTTTTTTTGTGGCTATATATCTCTATACAACCAGTATTGAGTATTCAGTATTTATCGATATTGGCTTCTGTTAATCGATACTGACCAATAAATTGAATCATTGTTGCTTCTTCTTTTGCAATAGGAATTAAATTGTGTATTTCCTGAAACGAAAGGGACTCGGTAGTCCAGAGGCGTGGTGTCAGCCTCTCAACCAAAAGGTAGTGGATTGTCTCGATTTATTCTTTAGCAATATCTACTCCTCCTCCCTGGTCCAGGTAGGTGGTTAGATACCAAGTCCGATCGAGATGGACGATAAGACGGAGGTCTCGCGTGCAGATCACAACACTCTGTGCATGTTACAGATCTGTTGGCTCTTAGAAGGGTATTCCGGACAAAATCAAATCGCCTACCAAAAACCTAGGGATCACCTTAGCTGTGGATGTGTGTAAAGTAAATAAAATCAAATCGAATCAAATCAAAATCCTGAAACAACTTATAGCCAGTAAAAGCCAGTAAAATGTTTATATTACACTAATATTATCGTGAGGCATAAAAGGCAACAACGAAACACCAAAACATCCCAAATAACACAATACGTGTATAACTCAAAATCACATTGGAGCTGATTTGTAGTTTTTTTAACGAATGCGTCAATTATTAAAGTACACACTTTCATGGTATTAATTAAATTAATTATTTACTGAATAACGTGCATTTTCATATCTCACCTCAAACTATCAGTATTATTTCATTATAAGAACAGTCAAAACATGGACTAAATTACAGTTTAAAACAACAAAATTCAAAAGTATTAATTCTTTTAAAAGTAGCTGTATAACTTACAATATTTGTATGATGAATGAATGTGCACTGTTCTTATTGATTACTGTAGTATGTTCACTTATTTTTAAACTCCATAGTTGTATTAAGATATATGGGGCATTTAAAGATCAAATAAACCTACATGGCTTCTGGCGCAATATGATATGAATATGATATGTAAAAATGAATTATGCGTTTTCAATAAAAACATGGCCGGATAATAATATTATTATATTGTTCAATCTGACTACCATGTTTGTTCACAAGATATTCCTAGCCTTTTTTTCCAAGACTGTACGGACTTTCTTATTTCAACTAAAAAAATAATTTCTTCCCAGCTTTCCCAAAAATACGTGCTTTCAGCGCATTCTCAGCAATCTCCAAAAATACGTGCTTTCAGCTCATTCTCAGCATTTCCCCAAAATACGTACTTTCAGCTCATTCTCAGCATTCCCCAAAATACGTGCTTTCAGCTCTTTCTCAGCATTCCTCCAAAATACGTGCTTTCAGCTAATTCTCAGCATTCCCCCAAACTACGTGATTTCAGCTCATTCTCAGCATTCCTCAAAATACGTGCTTTCAGCTCATTCTCAACATTCCCCACATACGCGCTTTCAGCTCATTCTCAGCATTCCCCAAAATACGTGCTTTCAGCTCATTCTCAGCATTCCCGAAAATACGTAGTTTCAGCTCATTCTCTGCATTCCCCAAAAATACGTGCTTTCAGCTCATTCTCAGCATTCCCCAAAATGCGTACTTTCAGCTCATTCTCGGCATTCCCCCAAAATACGTGCTTTCAGCTCATTCTCTGCATTCCCCAAAATACGTGCTTGCAGCTCATTCTCAGCATTCGAAAAAAATACGTACTTTGAACTCATTCTCAGCATTCCTCTAAATACTTGCTTTCAGCTCATTCTCTGCATTCCCCAAAATACGTGCTTTCAGCTCATTCTCAGCATTCCGAATAAATACGTACTTTGAACTCATTCTCAGCATTCCCCTTCAAATTCCCCCAAAATACGTGCTTTCAGCTCATATTCAACATTCCCCCCCAAAATATTTGTTCTCTGTATGCTCTGTATACCTACCACAATCAGTTGGCACAAGGATTTATGACATGGAAAACCTTTGACTCAGCTTCCTACCCTTTTCCTCTCACTTGAGGATTCGAATGCCCATTCTTCCCTATTGGGCGATTCCCGACTAGACAACCGCGGTCGAGTGATAGAAAAGTTGATCTCCGACCATAATGTACTTCTCATAAATTCAGGAGAAGCAACATGTCTTCATTCAGCCTATCAATCAGTTTCAGTCATCGATTTATCAATTGTCTCTCCCTCTCTTGCTCTGGGATTTCTCATGTCACGTTCATGACGACCTCTGTGGTAGGAATCACTACCCTATCGACTAAGGCTTTGAAACCACAGACCAGAAGACTCTACTGCATTATTTCAATTGAAATAAAGCAAATGGTATCATTGTCAAAACGTTATGCTTTTCTGACATAGACGATTCTATTCTATCATCCGATGAATCCATATCTATTTTCTCAGAGAAGTTGATTTCTTTGGCAAAAAGGACGTTTCCCCTTGTTGTCCAGAGAATGTAAAGAAGCAATCAACAGAAGAAAAAAAGTTCAAAGCTCTTTTTTTTCAATCCTTGTATAGAAAATTTGATGAGTTTCAAAAGAAAAGGCCAAGACAAGATACATAATCTAAAAAAGCCGAGAAGAATTCCTTGCAGAAATATTTTTCCTCTCTAAACTGTAATGCCACCACCAAAACCGCATGGATGGCAGTGAAGAAAATAAAAAGTAAGACAACTTGCGCAAATATCTACCTAAAAAAAGGACGGCAAGTTAATTACCAATGTCAGAGATACAGAAGACTACATTGATCACAGTATTGCCCATAATTCTTTCTCTGGACATTACTCCACAGGTTTCAAAAATTAAAACAAGGGAAAGAAAAAATTACTATAAACTTTATGTCGGACAATTTAGAACCCTATAACAAACTTTTTTCTCTGGAAGAGCTAAGGGCATCCTTAGCGAAATCAAATGAATCAGCTGCAGGACCTAACTCATTCATCTTCCCAACTCTTGTCTTTCCATCCTTTTAACAATATTCAATAAAATCTGGACTACAAGCCGAATTCCCCCATTACAAAAAAAGGCATTTGTGGTCACTATTCCAAAACCTAAATCTTTGACCCATATAGTCATAGACAAATAGCTTTAACTAGTTGCTTTTGCAAAACCATGGAACGAATGATGAATAACCGCCTTTTTTTAGGTCTTAGAAAGAAAATATTCTTTCCGATGCCTATTCTGGTTTTCGCAAAAACCATAGTACTAACATCCGTTTGGAAAGCTTTATTCGCGTCGCCTTTGCTCGAAAAAACAAGTCTTTGCTGTCTTTTTGACCTGGAAAAGGCTTACGACAGACACGACCTGGAAACATGGCCTTCTTACTCAACTTTCGTGGTCGTCTCCCTATGTTTGTTTCTGAGTTCCAGTCGTTACGGCCTTTCAAAGTTAATTTGGAGTCTACACTATTTGAAGGTTGTTCTCAGGAAAATTGAGTTCTACAAGGTAGCATTCTGTCTCCAGTATTATTTAACCAAAAATAAATATTATCATAAAAGCACTGCCTACCAATGTACAAGCATCTCTTTTTGTAGATGCTTTTTGCTATTTATATTGTCTCTGTCTCCTTCTCTGTCTCTGTCTGTCTCCGTCTCTGTCTCTGTCTGTCTGTCTCTCTGTCCGTCTGTCTGTCTGTCTGTCTGTCTGTCTGTCTGTCTGTCTGTCTGTCTCTCTCTCTCTCTCTCTCTCTCTCTCTCTCTCTCTCTCTCTCTCTCTCTCTCTCCCCCCCTCTCTCTCTCTCTCTCTCTAAACTCTCTCTCTCTCTCTCTCTCTCTCTCTCTCTCTCTCTCTCTCTCTCTCTCTCTCTCTCTCTCTCTCTAACTCTCTCTCTCGCTCTCTGTCCATTTATCTGTCTGTTTCAGCTCATTAACGGCTTTATCTCATTCCTCCTTCCCTAGTTTTTATTTCTCCTTTTTTTTTCCTTTTTTTCATTTCACTTTCTTATATTTCTTTATTACATATATACATTTGGTTTCTATTGTTATGAGGTTTATTCATGGAATCTACATGATGGGTCATCACATGACTGGCCACTTTTTGGCGCAAATAGTGTCACACACGACCACTAAATCATGTTTGTATCTTTACCGTGTGACTGAGGAAGGGTTGGTGTGCCTGAAAATTTTATATCTTCGTACTGTCTCTGTTCTACCTATTATGCGTGGTTTCATGTTCAATTTCGTATTTCCTCTTTACTTCAAAGTATCTAAGGAGGTCAAATTTTTAGGTGTCATCTTTGGGCAGAAGGTTATCCTTTTACCTCCTATTCAGAGCCTTAAGAAAAATATCAAAAGGCTTTGAATATTCTGGAAATTGTGGGTTTCACCGATTGGAGTGCTGACAGAGTGACCCTGACATTTTACAGAGCATTGGTCCGGTCCAAGCTGGACTATGGTTCTGTTGTTTATGGATCCGCCCGCAAACATGTATTAAAAATGCTAGACCCCATTCATCAAGACCCCATTCATCAAGACCCCATTCATCAAGACCCCATTCATCAAGACCCCATTCATCAAGACCCCATTCATCAAGACCCCATTCATCAAGACGGGGTCTTCCTATTGCCCCAGGCGCCTTGCGAACTTCACCGGTAAAGATCCTATATGGTGAAGCCGGTGAACAATCTTTACATCTCCGACGCCTAAAAATATCCATGAATTACTATTTGAAATTGAAGTCACTACCCCAAAACCCTGCCTACAAGAACATATTTGAAGCTTCCCTGTTTGTGATATTTGAGACATCCAAAAGTACCACACTGTTCGGCATTCGAATTATCTCCCATATATTACAGAGAAACATATGAAACATAAATTACGAGGAAATGAATAATAGTAAGTTTCAAAATTCCCCCACCATGAACCTAAACCAATTTAAATTTAAATTTCTCGTTGTCCAAATCTTCAGAGGATAAAACGAGGAATTTTTACAGATGATGGGTAATTTCCTTGACAGTGTTTATGTTTACACATATGGATTGAAAGAGAGTGAAAATGCAAGGGCTGCCATTTATTATCCAGATCATCTGGAATCCTCGAAGAATACTTTTGTTTTCAATGCTGAATTGCACGCTATGCCTTTAACTTTGAATGATTTTTAAAAAGTTGTTGAGGAGTTATAAGAATTTTATTATCTGGACTGATAGTCTGTCTGCCCTTTTTTCAACTCAATTAAAAATAATATTTATCGTCGGTAACATTATACATTGTCATTACAAAAAGAGACATGCAGATATTACAAAGGGAAATAACTTAATAAACCCTTATGGGTTTTTCACCGACATTTCAATAGAAAATATTGCCAAAATTCTAACTAAGATGGGATTAAGAATATAGTATACATAATTATATAGAACAAAGGACACACTGACAATCTTTAGCATTCCACATCGAAATAAAGTTTTTAAATTGATTAAAATTTGTTTCAGATCTTAAATGTTCAGGTAATTTGTTCCACAGAACTGCAGAAGCATATTTAAATGATTATTTTCCGAAAGCATGGGTTCTGGGTTTAGGGATATTGACTACATTTGCCCTATCTGAAATTATATCTTCTATTTTTAAATGATATTAAATGTTGGAGACAAGATGGCAATAATTTATGCACAATTTTGAACGTTTCAATGGTCATAGCTCGCATTCGTTTCACTTCCAGGGTTGGAATTTGTGCCACCACCAAGAGACCTTCATACGTATTACTATAGTCATTGTATATAAATCTAAGAGCTTGTTCTTGATTTTTCTTTCTCATTTCCATATATTTGATTTCGAAACAAAGGTGCCAATGCTAAAGGACAAAAGTTAAAATTAGAAAGAAATAACGTATGAAATATAGCTAGCTTGTTTAATTTTGAGAGATATCTACTGATTCTCTTCAACACATTGAAGTTGTTGAGAGGCCTTGTGGCAAATTATCTTTATGTGGGCATCAAACTTTAATTGATAATCCATCTCTATTCCTAACAGTTTGACAGCTTCTTCACAAGATATAGAGACTGTGTCAATTTGAAAAATGGGTTTCTTGAAAATTTTCGTTTGCCTAGTGCAAGGGCTTGGAATTTTTATTGATTTGCTTGCATACAGTTCAAGATATGAGAACTGTAGATATTAAAAATCCAGTAACTATGTTAATTGGACACTTTTTTAAATTAACCTTGTTGGAAAACACAATACGTTTGTCTGGATACCGGGGCATGCTTGGCATCAGTTGAAATCAAAGTGCATAAAAGTTAGCAAAAGAGGCACGCTCCAGAGATGTCAGCCTTAGCGTTTTACTTCGTTATGTAGACATGAAGATTTAAGTAAATATTTATATTAACACAACTTGGTAGGATGAGCGGAACCAAGAAGTTAACAACAAGCTTCATGAAGTCGTCTCTAAAAATGACAGAAAGGCCAAATGAAAAAGTAAGAAATAGAAAAGAAGACAGCGTGTTAAGCCAAGTACATATTGGTCATTCGTGACATTTGCGGGTTTCCTGTTGACCTATGATGATGGCCAGCCTTTTTGTCACTCATGTGATTGGGAGATTTATTACAAAACATGTTTTAATGGAGAACTCTGGTCGATATACGAATGAATTATTATTCTGAGGGAAGCATTTACCAACTCTTTCGGAAAAATGATCTAGAAAACTGTTTTTGCTTTTCTGAAAGAAATTGGAGTGTATCGACAGATCTAGTTTACTAAATACTTACACATACCGATTTCTTTCTATTAAACGTCATTAATGTTAAACTCTTTCTTTCTTTCTTCACAGTTCCCATTCTACATTTCGGTGTATGGGTTCAGACGCCTGAGATAATCTCTCTCCAGGATGCCCTATCCTGACATTTTTCTGTTTCCTTCCAAAAATGTTAAATTTCTATGCTTCAATGCCTCTTTTCTTCTTCCCACTTTCTCCGAGATCTGCGTTTGGTCTTTTACCTTGGGTTTAGCACTGTATACTGATTTAGCTATTCTATTGTCATTCATTCTGTTTACATGCCCAAACCATCTCAATTGATTTATTTATATCTTTTTTTATGCCATCTGCTTTGGTTTGCTCTCTTATTGTTGTGTTTCTGATTTTGTCTCTTTTAGTTTTCCTTACTACTCTTCTTAGATATTTCATTTCAGCTGCCTGTACTCTACTGTATTGTTTATTGTCTAAGGTCCATGTTTCACTGCCATAGAGGAGTAGGACAATAAACTGTTTGTATACTGCCATTTTGGTTTTTTTGACAATTCTTGTTTACCTACAAATGCCTTTCCTAGATGGTTATATATTGCACTTGCCTTTTGGATTCTCTGGCTGATTTCTTTCTCTTAGTTTTCCCTCAGAGTTAATCATTACTCCTAGGTAATTGTAGCTTTGAACTTGTTCTAAATTCTCCCTGATTTTAAGAGTTACTAGCATTGTTTTGGTTTTATTTGCATTTACTCTCATTCCTCTTATATTTAGTTCATTGTTCATCATGTTGATATTCTACTAAAGATCACGTTCCGTTTTTCCAAACAAAACTAAATCATCGCCAAATGGAAGCATTGATACATTTACTGGTTTGAGCTTCCACATACCTGGACATTCATTTTCTTCATTTTTGAGGAAGCCTTTGTGACTGAATCTATAAATGTGATAAACAAAAGAGGACTTAGGATACAACCCTGTCTTACCCCTATATCTACATCAAATTCTGCAAATATTTCCAGCTACTCTCACTGCACATGTTGGTTTATTGTAAAAACTGTTAATAGCTTCTATTAAATTTTGCTCTACATTGTGTTCTTTTTTAGGAATGCCATAGTTCGTCCCTCCTCACGGTGTCAAACGCCTTTTCTAGATCTATAAATCACAGGTGCAAGCCAATGTTTCTCTCAAGGAATTTTTCTATTATTTGTCTAATTGTAAATATGTCGTCTTGTACATTTCTTCCTGGTCTAATTCAACTCTGATGCTCTTCAATCTGATCATCTATTCTTTCCTTAGTTTCATTTCCAGTATCCTAGCATACACTCTTCCAGGTGCACTAAATAGTGATATCCCTCTATAGTTTGAGCATTCCATAGTTGATCCTTTCTTATGTATTCCTACTACTGTTCGCTTTTTCCAGTCGTCTGGCACCTGTTTGGGCTTCCATGCTTGTTGGCATGTTGCATGTAGTAGTTTGTCTGCCTCTCTCCCCTTGGTTTTTAATCATTTCCGGATAAACTTGATCTGCTCCTGGGGCTTTTCCTCATTTCACTTTTCTTATAGCTGTTTGGATTTCTTCCATTGATATATCTACATCTTCAGCTGTCTCTCTGGATTACTTGTTACTCTTACTAAATGATCTTTACTCCTTGTTTCATGTGTTCTGGAGGGATTATGTATTTGTTGAAAATACTGTCTCCACGCTTCTATGATTTGGCTATTTTCTTTCATTATTTCTCCTTTGACATTTTTAATTTTTTGTACCGGGCATGCTTTGCTCTTTCTCATGCTCTTCATTGCCCCCCCCCCCCCCCCTGCCCCAGAACAGCTTTTTGTTTCTTTGATAGCTTTCTTGAAGTCTTTGTCCAAACTCTTCCCATTGTTCCTGTTTTGCTTTCCTCACTTCCTCTTTGGCGATAGTTCTTTCATTCACGTAATCTATCCTATCCTCTGGTCTCTTTGTTTGCAAGTATTTCTTCCAGGCATCCTTCTTTTCTTTGATCTTAGTTTTGACATTCTCATTCCACCATGCTATTCTTTTCCCATATCCCTTAATTTATTTTCTACCACGGACCTCTTCATAACAACTGAGGAGTGTTTGTTTATACATTTGCCTCTTTTCTTCTATTGTGTTATGGAACAGATCCATCTGCCTTTCACTGATAAATCTTTTTATCCTGGATTGGTATATCTTTTTACTATAGGTTTATTTAGTTCCTCTATTTTGATTTGAGCAGCTTTCTTCTCAATCAGTAATTTCATTTTGGCAATCACTAGGTGATGATCACTAAATATGTCTGCCCTCTATTTAACTCTTGCATCCAATGTACTGAAAAAAGGAGCTACTAACTATTATGTAGTCTATCATTGATTTTCAATACCTGTCTTCATTTAATCTTGTATGTTTGTGGATATCTTTTGAGGAAAAAAAAATGTTGGCTATTTTCATGTTATTCTTCCAAAATCTATTAGTCTTTCCCCATTTGGAGAAGTTGTTGTCTCTCCTTCGTCACCTATTACTCCCCCTGATGTTTCTATATTGTTGCCTACACTAGCATTTAAATCTCCTAAAAGAACTAGTTCCTGTTTGTGGTTAAGATTCTCTGCAGCTATTTGTAAATCGTTTTCGAAGGTATCTTTTTCTCTCCTTTAGTGGCGTCTTCATTTGATCCATAAACTATTAATAATTTAATTTCTCTTCCTTTTGGTTTAATATTTACTTCTAATAGCCGTAGGCTTATACATGTCCAGCTTTCTAGTAGCCTTTTATGCCTTTATGCACTAGGAGGCCTACTCCTGCTCTAGCTCTATCTTTCACATCTACTCCTGAGAAGATTAAAATATGATTTGGTCTTACATTTTTATTCCTTGTCATATTTTCTTTGTTTCTGTAATAGCCAAAATGTCCACTTTGAATTTTTCCGTTTCTTCAACTAGTTCTATCTCTTTTGCATTAATTGCTCTAACATTCTATGTTCCAAAAATCACCGTCTTCGTTCGTTTCCATTTTCGTCGTTGAAATGCCGGTTATATTATGTTTATTTCTCTGCATCAGTTAGGTTTTGGATAAGCAGGGATTAGTCCACTGTACCCTAAGTAGATGGTGGGGATGCCACCTTGGAGCCCCTACCAGGCCTTGTTATTTTCTGTCAGGGTTAACTCTCTTCGCCTTTGGTCATTCAAGACCAGCCTGAAAGGCAGCAGGTTGTTATTTTCTGTCAGAGTTAACTCTGTTAGAGTTTGGTCAGTCAAAACCGACCTGCAAGGCAGCAGGTTGTTTTCTGTCAGGGTTAACTCCCTTAGCCTATGGTCAACCAAGACCGACCTACAAGGCAGCAGGAGACTCGTCGAGGGCGGGATTATCTACTCCCTGTACATGTGCTTACCTGTACACTGCGCAGATGTTAAAATCAATGATACCAAATCAAAACCTCTTCTTACTGATATTTGAGCCCCTCAAGGATATACTTTGACCCCTATTGTTTACACATTTAATACATTGACACCTGACTATGCCAGCAAAAACATTGACATACATCCCATTAAATTGGCGTAGAATTCGTGCATTAGAGTTTGATCAGCCTGCAGGAGAATCGCTGCTTTGAGGTTTATAACTTCGTAGAATGGTGTGATACAAACAACATTGGGAATTGTTTCAAAGCAACTTTTGGGAGGCAGACAGGGTTGCCTGCTCTCTGTCATGCCTTTCAGAATGTTCTTAGATAGGATGATGACCATTGAATTGGATGACCATGAAGGTATGTGTCGGTGGCTGAATGATCACCAACTGACGTTTTGCTGATGACTATGATGGGTTGAATCGCTGTGGAGAAAAATAACTGATCAGTCTTATTGAACGCCTCGAGAGAATATCAAAGGAATACAGATCAACTGCGAGTCTTCGATGCTCCTAACAGACAACTTCGACGGTTTTTACAGAGGAAATCAAATTAAATAGACATCATCTTTACAGTGTCCGCAGTTTCAAATACTTTGGTGTAA
>JAXRKP010001086.1:0-80000 GCA_037039925.1 Doris montereyensis | reverse complement strand
TTACATGTAGTGTTGTAGACTTACACGAAGTGTTGCAGACTAAACCATAAGTTGTATCATCTTACACGAAGTGTTGTAGACGTGGTAAAACCATAAGTTGTATCATCTTACATGTAGTGTTGTGACGTGGTAAAACTATAAGTTGTACCATCTTACATGTAGTGTTGTAGACGTGGTAAAACTATAAGTTGTATCATCTTACATGTAGTGTTATAGACGTGGTAAAACTATAAGTTGTATCATCTTACATGTAGTGTTGTAGACGTGGTAAAACTATAAGTTGTAGACCATCTTACATGTAGTGTTGTAGACGTGGTAAAACTATGTTGTACCATCTTACACATAGTGTTGTAGACGTGGTAAAACTATAAGTTGTACCATCTATACATGTTGTAGACGTTATAGACCATCTTACATGCAGTGCTGTAGACGTGGTAAACCATAAGTTGTATCATCTTACATGTAGTGTTGTAGACGTGGTAAAACTATAAGTTGTATCATCTTACATGTAGTGTTATAGACGTGGTAAAACTATAAGTTGTATCATCCATCTACATGTAGTGTTGTAGACGTGGTAAAACTATAAGTTATATCATCTTACATGTAGTTTGTAGACGTGGTAAAACTATAAGTTGTACCATCTCATATGTAGTGTTATAGACGTGGTAAAACTAATAGTTGTACCATCTCATATGTAGTGTTATAGACGTGGTAAAACTATAAGTTGTACCATCTCATATGTAGTGTTATAGACGTGGTAAAACTATAAGTTGTATCATCTTGTAGTGTTGTAGACGTAGTGTTATAGACGTGGTAAAACCATAAGTTGTATCATCTTACATGTAGTGTTGTAGACAAAACCATAAGTTGTAGTGTTGTAGACGTGGTAAAACCATAATTTGTACCATCTTACATGTAGTGTTGTAGACGTAATAAAACCATACATTGTACCATCTTACACGTAGTGTTGTAGACATTAATAAAACCATAAGTTGTATCATCTTACATGTAGTGTTGTAGACGTGGTAAAACCATAAGTTGTACCATCTTACACGTAGTGTTGTAGACTTGGTAAAACTATAGTTGTACCATCTTACACGTAGTGTTGTAGACGTGGTAAAACTATAAGTTGTACCATCTTACATGTAGTGTTGTAGACGTGGTAAAACTATAAGTTGTATCATCTTACATGTAGTGTTGTAGACGTAATAAAACCATAAGTTGTACCATCTTACATGTAGTGTTGTAGACGTAATAAAACCATGAGTTGTATCATCTTACACGTAGTGTTGTAGACGTGGTAAAACTATGCAGTTGTATCATCTTACATGTAGTGTTGTAGACGTGGTAAAACTATAATTGTACCATCTTACATGTAGTGTTGTAGACGTGGTAAAACTATAAGTTGTATCCATCTTACATGTAGTGTTGTAGACGTGGTAAAACTATAAGTTGTACCATCTGACATGTAGTGTTGTAGACGTGGTAAAACCATAAGTTGTATCATCTTACATGTAGTGTTGTAGACGTGGTAAAACCATAAGTTGTACCATCTTTACATGTAGTGTTGTAGACGTGGTAAAACCATAAGTTGTATCATCTTACATGTAGTGTTGTAGACATGGTAAAACCATAAGTTGTACCATCTTACATGTAGTGTTGTAGACGTGGTAAAACCATGCAGTTGTATCATCTTACATGTAGTGTTGTAGATGTGGTAAAACCATAAGTTGTATCATCTTACATGTAGTGTTGTAGACGTGGTAAAACCATAAGTTGTACCATCTTACATGTAGTGTTGTAGACGTGGTAAAACCATAAGTTGTACCATCTTACATGTAGTGTTGTAGACGTGGCAAAACCATAATCTTGTACCATCTTACCATGTGTTATATCATCTTACAGTAGTTGTAGATATAATAAAACTATGTGTTGTATCATCTTACATGTAGTGTTGTAGACGTGGTAAAACCATGTGTTGTACCATCTTACATGTAGTGTTGTAGACGTGGTAAAACCATAAGTTGTATCATCTTACACGTAGTGTTGTAGACGTGGTAAAACAATAAGTTGTATCATCTTACATGTAGTGTTGTAGACGTGGTAAAACAATAATTGTACCATCTACATGTAGTGTTGTAGACGTGGTAAAACTATAAGTTGTATCATCTTACATCTTACATGTAGTGTTGTAGACGTGGTAAAACTATAAGTTGTATCATCTTACATGTAGTGTTGTAGACGTGGTAAAACCATAAATAAGTTGTACCATCTTACATGTAGTGTTGTAGACGTGGTAAAACTATAAGTTGTATCATCTTACACGTAGTGTTGTAGACGTGGTAAAACCATGCATTGTACCATCTTACATGTAGTGTTGTAGACGTGGTAAAACCATGCATTGTATCCATCATTGTACATGTAGTGTTGTAGACGTGGTAAAACCATGCATTGTATCATCTTACATGTAGTGTTGTAGACGTGGTAAAACCATGCATTGTATCATCTTACATGTAGTGTTGTAGACGTGGTAAAACCATGCATTGTACCATCTTACATGTAGTGTTGTAGACGTGGTAAAACTATAAGTTGTATCATCTTTTACATGTAGTGTTGTAGACGTGGTAAAACTATAATTGTATCATCTTACACGTAGTGTTGTAGACGTGGTAAAACCATAAGTTGTATCATCTTACACGTAGTGTTGTAGACGTGGAAAACCATACATTGTACCATCTTACATGTAGTGTTGTAGACGTGGTAAAACTATAAGTTGTATCATCTACACGTAGTGTTGTACACGGGTAAAACTATCAGTTGTATCATCTTACATGTAGTGTTGTAGATATAATAAAACTATAAGTTGTACCATCTTACATGTAGTGTTGTAGACGTGGTAAACTATAAGTTGTATCATCTTACATGTAGTGTTGTAGATATGGTAAAAACTATGCATTGTACCATCTTACATGTAGTGTTGTAGACGTGGTAAAACCATGCATTGTACCATCTTACATGTAGTGTTGTAGACGTGGTAAAACCATAAGTTGTATCATCTTACATGTAGTGTTGTAGACGTGGTAAAACCATAAGTTGTATCATCTTACATGTAGTGTTGTAGATGTGGTAAAACTATAAGTTGTATCATCTTACACGTAGTGTTGTAGACGTGGTAAAACCATGCATTGTACCATCTTAAATGAAAAATAATTAATTCATATCGAAACCGAAAACCTGTCCTCAAGTTACATGACTCTTATCACTGACATGGACTAGAATAAATGACATGACTATTACTGACAGATGGCGTAAGCATCAGGAGAAAATGAACTTTGAAAAAAGCACACATGACTGCCCAATAAATTAAATTGTACACATTCTAGTAACACAAACAAAAACAGGTCTGGATATGTTATACTCATATATCTTTCCAATGGGCAGACTGCGACCCAGATTACAACCATATCATAGCAAACAAAAACAGAGTAAAACTAAGATAATACAACAAAAAAATAAATACAGAGACCAAGAAACACGATGTTACACTTTGATAATATTATATCGAGAAGCAACACTGCTTAAGAAAATAAGTGAACGTATCAAATTTGTTGAAAAGAACAAATTTGAAGCATTAAAGAACTTTGAGGATATAGAGCAAGAATCCAATAGTAGTATTCACTATTCGAACCTCGAAGAATCGAATAGTAGTATTCACTATTTGAACGTCGAGAATCGAATAGTAGTATTCACTATTCGAATGTCGAGGAATCGAATAGAAGTATTCACTATTCGAACCTCGAAGAATCGAATAGTAGTATTCACTATTCGAACGTCGAGGAATCGAATAGTAGTATTCACTATTCGAATGTCGAGGAATCGAATAGTAGTATTCACTATTCGAACGTCGAAAAAATGAACAGTAGTATTCACTATTCGAATGTCGAGGAATCGAATAGTAGTATTCACTATTCGAACGTCGAGGAATCGAATAGTAGTATTCACTATTCGAGCGTCGTCTTAATTTTCACTGGGTAGGCCTTGGCTGACGAGTTGTAATCTATTTAGCCTACACAAGCCATAAATCTGGATTCATAGCTGTATTGACATATTCGCCCAGTGTCACCTAGAGATAAAAGAAGGACTTTTTTATTTTTATAAGCAATTTTTTTCAAGGCAGAACGACATAGAAATGAATAAAAAATAATAACCATGGATTGTCTTTCCTTAAGGATGATGACCATAGAATGAAACGCAATACAAAGTCTATAGATGTCAGTGAAGAAATATGCACCATGTAGAAACCATGCCATAGGTTACAGTGTAATAATCACCTAACTCATGACTCTTGATCAATACTGTAAATATCAATATTCTTCGATTTGAGTTTCATCAAGAAGGCAGGCTTAATGGTTTCCCAGACTGAAGTTATAAAATAATGATGTATGTGTGTGTAAAATTAGGTCTAGACATGTGTCTGTTCTCTCGAAAGGTCTAGCCGTACACCATCTTCATAATCCATAGCCTATTTCATTCTGTGTGGAATTTTGCTCTTTCTCTTGTTACATAGTTTGAAGAGAAAAATATAGGCCCTATTTACAGAAACGTCTGTTAACTCCAAATTGATCAGGTTATGACGCTGAAGAAAGTGATAAATGACAGTAAGTGAGGACTTTAACACGTGTACTGCTTTTCTTGGTGGAGTTGTCACTTATTGGCATTTGTCACTTTTGACTTCATTCCTTTGCGGTTCCTTTATGCTGTAACTGTGTTGTGATGACTAATTCCCACCATTCCACTGGAACCTATCATAGCTACCTCTTTCTCACCACACTCATGTTAGGTTGAACGACCTGGGCCTAGGCCGATGCTACAACTCTTCATTCAGTCTGGGCCTAGGTCGATGTTACAACTCTTCATTCGGTCAGGCCCTAGGTCGATGTTACAACTCTTCATTCGGTCTGGGCCTAGGTCGATGCTACAACTCTTCATTCGGTCTGGGCCTAGGTCGATGCTACAACTCTTCATTCAGTTTGGGCCTAGGTCGATACTACAACTCTTCATTTGGTGTGGGCCTAGGTTGATTCTACAACTCTTCATTTGATACTACAACTCTTCATTTGGTGTGGGCCTAGGTCGATGCTACAACTCTTCATTTGGTCTGGGCTAGGTCGATGCTACAACTCTTCATTCAGTCTGGGCCTAGGTCGATGCCACAACTCTTCATTCGGTCTGGGCCTAGGCTGATGCTACATCTCTTGATTCAGTCTGGGCCTAGGCCGATGCTACAACTCTTCATTCGTCTGGGCCTAGGCCGATGCTACAACTCTTCATTCAGTCTGGGCCTAGCTACAACTCTTGATTCGATGCTGGAGCTGGCCGATGTTACTACTCTTCATTCGGTCTGGGCCTAGGCCGATGTTACAACTCTTCATTCGGTCTGGGCCTAGGCCCGATGCTACAACTCTTCATTCAGTCTGGGCCTAGGCCGATGTTACAACTCTTCATTCGGTCTGGGCCTAGGCCGATGCTACAACTCTTCAACTCTTGATTCGATCTGGGCCTAGGCCGATGTTACAACTCTTCATTTGTCTGGGCCTAGGTCGATGTTACAACTCTTCATTCAGTCTCCTAGGCCGATGCTACAACTCTTCATTCAGTCTGGGCCTAGGTTGATGCTACAACTCTTCATTCGGTCTGGGCCTAGGCTGATGTTTCATTCAGTCTGGGCCTAGGTCGATGCTACAACTCTTCATTCGGTCTGGGCCTAGGTCGATGTTACAATTCTTCATTCAGTCTGGGCCTAGGCCGATGTTACAACTCTTCATTCGGTCTGGGCCTAGGTTGATGTTACAACTCTTCATTCGGTCTGGGCCTAGGCCGATGCTACAACTCTTCATTCGGTCTGGGCCTGGGTTGATGCTACAACTCTTGATTCGATCTGGGCCTAGGCCGATGTTACAACTCTTCATTCGGTCTGGGCCTAGGTTGATGCTTACAACTCTTCATTCCATCTGGGCCTAGGTTGATGTTACAACTTCATTCAGTCGGTAGGTTGATGTTACAACTTCATTCGGTCTGATGCTGCTACAACTCTTAATTCGGTCTGGGCCTAGGCCGATGCTACAACTCTTCATTCGGTCTGGGCCTAGGTTGATGCTACAACTCTTCATTCGGTCTGGGCCTAGGCCGATGTTACAACTCTTCATTCGGTCTGGGCCTAGGCTGATGTTACAACTCTTCATTCGGTCTGGGCCTAGGCGATGCTACAACTCTTCATTCGGTCTGGGCCTAGGCCAATGTTACAACTCTTCATTCCGTCTGGGCCTAGGTTGATGCTACAACTCTTCATTCGGTCTGGGCCTAGGTTGATGCTACAACTTTCATTCGGTCTGGGCCTAGGTTGATTGTACCTTTTCATTCGGTCTGGGCCTAGGCCGATGTTACAACTCTTCATTCGGTCTGGGCCTAGGTTGATGCTACAACTCTTCATTCCGTCTGGGCAGTCTGGGCCGTAGGTTGATGCTACAACTCTTCAAGGCCGATTACAATTGTTCATTCGGTCTGGGCTAGGTTGATGCTACAACTCTTCATTCGGTCTGGGCCTAGGTTGATGCTACAACTCTTTCATTTAATGGGTCTCGGTCTTCATTTAGTCTGGGCCTAGGTTGATGCTACAACTCTTCATTCGGTCTGGGCCTAGGTTGATGTTACAACTCTTCATTCCGTCTGGGCCTAGGCCGATGTTAAACTCTTCATTCCGTCTGGGCCTAGGCCAATGCTGTCTTCATTCAGTCTCTTGATTCCGTCTGGGCCCTAATGCTACAACTTTGATTCCGTCTTCATCTTACAACTCTTCATTCCTGGGCGTAGGTTGATGTTACAACTTGTTCATTCCGTCTGGGCCTAGGTTGATGTTACAACTCTTCATTCAGTCTGGGCCTAGGTTGATGCTACAATTGTTCATTCGGTCTGGGCCTAGGCCAATGCTAGAACTCTTCATTCCGTCTGGGCCTAGGTTGATGCTACAATTGTTCATTCGTCTGGGCCTAGGTTGATGTTACAATTTTTCATTCAGTCTGGGCCTAGGCCGATACTACAACTCTTCATTCGATCTGGGCCTAGGTTGATGCTACAATTCTTCATTCGGTCTGGGCCTAGGTTGATGGGGCCTAGAAATTGTTCATTCAGTCTGGGCCAGGTTGATGCTATAACTCTTCATTCAGTCTGGGCCTAGGTTGATGCTACAACTCTTCATTCAGTCTGGGCCTAGGTTGATGTTATAATTGTTCATTCAGTCTGGGCCTAGGTTGATGTTACAACTCTTCATTCAGTCTGGGCCTAGGTTGATGCATAATTGTTCATTCAGTCTGGGCCTAGGTTGATGCTACAATTGTTCATTCAGTCTTGGCCTAGATTGATGCTACAACTTTCATTCAGTCTGGGCCTAGGTTGATTCATTCAGTCTTGGCCTAGGTTGATGTTACAATTTTCATTCCGTCTGGGCCTAGGTTGATGCTACAATTGTTCATTCAGTCTGGGCCTAGGCCGATGCTACAACTCTTCATTCAGTCTGGGCCTAGGTTGATGCTACAATTGTTCATTCAGTCTGGGCCTAGGTTGATGCTATAATTGTTCATTCAGTCTGGGCCTAGGTTGATGCTACAATTGTTCATTCAGTCTGGGCCTAGGTTCATGCTACAATTCTTCATTCAGTCTGGGCCTAGGTTGATACAATTGTTCATTCAGTCTGGGCTTGATTCATTCAGTCTGGGCCTAGGTTGATGCTACAATTCTTCATTCAGTCTGGGCCTAGGTTGATGCTACAATTGTTCATTCGGTCTGGGCCTAGGCCAATGGTAGAACTCTTCATTCGGTCTGGGCCCTAGGCCGATGCTACAACTTTCATTCAGTCTGGGCCTAGGTTGATGCTACAACTTTTCATTTCTGGGTGACCTTGATCTTAAAACTTTTCATTCAGTCTTGGCAACTCTTCATTCAGTCTGGGCCTTGATGTTACTACTCTTCATTCAGTCTGGGCCTTGGTTGATGTGGGCCTAATTACTTTTCATTCCGTCTGGGCTAGGTTGATGTTACAACTCTTCATTCAGTCTCTTTGAGGCTATAATTGTTCATTCAGTCTTGGCCTAGATTGATGTTAACCTTTTCATTCGGTCTGGGCCTAGGTTGATGCTATAATTACTCATTCGGTCTGGACCTGTTCAACTCTTCATTAGGTTTGGACCTAGGCCGATGCTACAACTCTTGATTTGGTCTGGGCCTAGGTTGTTGCTATAATTGTTCATTCGGTCTGGGCCTAGGTTGATGTTACAACTTTTCATTCACTGGGCCTAGGTTGATGTTACAACTTTTCATTCAGTCTGGGCTAGGTTGATGCTATTCAATTCTTCATTCAGTCTGGGCCTAGATTAATGTTACAACTCTTCATTTGGTCTGGGCCTAGGTTGATTATACAACTCCCATTCGGTTTGGGCCCAGGCTAATGTTACAACTTGTCATTCGATCTGGGCCTAGGGATGCTACAACTCTTCATTTGGATGACCTTACCAACAGAAAACTGACGTTCTACTCAAGCCTATACTGACTCTCATTAGTATAAGTATCAATAAATAATTAGGCCTTGACCTATTACAATAGTGTGAAAAAGTGTGCAGTGTTAGAGAACTGTTTACATGTTTGCTAAAAGTTCGTCTGTTCTTTTCTTTTCTGATTTGTTTTTGTTTTCTTTGTTTTCCTTAATAATAAAAAATAATTTTAAAAAATTTGGGTGAAGGTTGTTTTTTAACCCAAGGAATGTACGCCTTGGTTCATCCTTTTTTTGTGGGGGGGGAGTATCATTTTCGTTTTCTTTTGCTTTCTTTTCTACCCTGTCCTGTGGGTCAAGTACGTTTAATTCACATGTTGCCTATTTCGTGAGTGTATTTATTTATTTATTAATTTATTTATTTATTCATTTATTCATTTAGATATTTATTTATTTATGTATTTTTTTGTTTAAAAAAGGAGGTGGAGTCATAAGTATCCCAAAGCAATTGGCAGTGATCGTGGCAATCGAAAGAACTCCAGAAGTTAAATTTCTTCATTTGTACTGAGACCGACTGGTGTCCTACTCTGTATTCATGTACAGTATTGAACATCTCGGTTATGAACACTATACTTTACTGTCGCAGTAGTCAAAGCTTTGATGATTCACAATACATGCAGTATGTTATCACAGCTATATTCTATATTCACGCATAGGTAAATCAGATCAATGACTAAGTAAATTCAGGTAACAAGTGGACACAATCTCTTCTCGCTTGCCTGATTTATTTTAGCTCTCATTGATATTCTGTGAAGGCTACATAGCTCTCATTCAAAGGCTACTTATCTCTCATTCAAAGGCTACTTATCTCTAATTCAAAGGCTACTTATCTCTCGATTCAAAGGCTACTTAGCTCTAATTCAAAGGCTACTTATCTCTCTTCAAAGGCTACTTAGCCTCTCATTCAAAGGCTACTTAGCTCTAATTCAAAGGCTACTTAGCTCTCAAAGGCTCATTCAAAGGCTACTTATCTCTAATTCAAAGGCTACTTATCTCTCATTCAAAGGCTACTTAGCTCTCATTCAAAGGCTACTCAGCTCTCATTCAAAGTACTTAGCTCTCATTCAAAGGCTACTTAGCTCTCATTCAAAGGCTACTTAGCTATAATTCAAAGGCTACTTAGCTCTCCTTCAAAGGCTACTTAGCTCTCATTCAAAGGGTACTTAGCTCTAATTCAAATGTTACTTAGTTTTTCTTCAAAGGCTACTTAGCTCTAATTCAAAGCCTATTTAGCTTTTCTTCAAAGGCTACTTAGCTCTAATTCAAATGCTACTTAGGTCTCCTTCAAAGGCTACTTAGCTCTCATTCAAAGGCTACTTAGCTCTAATTCAAATGCTAGGTTTTCTTCAAAGGCTACTTAGCTCTAATTCAAAGGCTACTTAGCTCTCATTAAAAGACTACTTAGTTCTCATTCAAAGGCTACTTAGCTCTCATTCAAAGTCTACTTAGCTCTCATTTAAAGGCTACTTAGCTCTCATTCAAAGGCTAATTAGCTTTCATTCAAAGGCTACTTAGCTCTCCTTCAAAGACTACTTAGCTCTCATTCAAAGGCTACTTAGCTCTCATTCAAAGACTACTTAGCTCTGTTTCAAAGGCTACTTAGGTCTCATTCATTCAAATTCTACTTAGCTCTCATTCAAAGGCTACTTAGCTCTCATGCATTCAAAGGCTACTTAGCTCTCATTCAAAGGCTACTTAGCTCTCATTCAAAGGACTACATAGCTAAGTCTCATTCATTCAAAGGCTACTTAGCTCTCTTTTCAAAGGCTACTTAGCTTTGCATTCAAAGGCTACTTAGCTCTCATTCAAAGGCTACTTAGCTCTCATTCAAAGGCTACTTAGCTCTCATTCAAAGGCTACTTAGCTCTCATTCAAAGGCTACTTAGCTCTCATTCAAAGACTACTTAGCTCTCATTCAAAGGCTACTTAGCTTTCATTCAAAGGCTACTTAGCTTTCATTTGGGGGGGGGGGGGGGTATAATAACACAGTTTCTTCTGTACTTTGCCGAGTAATTAGAAATCGGTTATGTCGCGCACTCACAAGTTTGTGTACCATGATATGACCTCGTTCATAATACATGTACTCGATAAAGTACGAAAACTGTATATTATACCCGTTTCCTATTATTTACCATAGCCTGATACTCATTATACTCATAATGGTACTCATTATACGCATTACACTCATAATGCACCGTTTATTTTCATAATGCACTCTTACCCCTTTGAACCAATCAAGACCTTACTTAGAATAGGACTTCTTAAATCATCATCTAATTTTAGAGCTCCTTGACATACATATCTTAGCGACGGAGTATTTCTACATTAAAATGGTAGACAATGAAATCTTCCAACCTATATTTAAGCCATTCAATCCTGATTTAGTAGCACCTTCAATGAATTTTCCCCAGTTAAAGGAAAGGGATTGAAGCAGACGTAACTGATAAAAACGGAGTTAACGTGTCGAAAGTAGATATAAATAGTTATGACATTCTGAAAAGTGGTCGGACATCGTAGATTCTACTGGTCCGGAAGGGTGATGTTGACTCTAAATCTTAAGCTAGTTTCTAAATTAGATCCAGATTTAGATCTAGATCTTATCTCAATCTAAATCTAAAAGCTAGAATCTAGCGAGTTTTAATTTAGAATAAGATCAAAACCTCTATAAATATAGCTCTAGATCTACAATCTAGATCAAAATCTAGTTTCTAGATCTGGAGGCCTTATTGCAGATCTAGTTCCGGTTCGCGTAATCTTATTAATGTAATGACACAATATAATTTGATAGCCCCATAGGAACAAAGACGAGACAAACACAAGGAATAGACAGAAAAAATCCATGGCCACCATGGGGATCGAACCCGCGACCTCTGCGTCAGCACCCATCGCCTCGCCATGAAAAGAAAACGTGCTACCAACCGAGCTAAGTCTTATTAGCCATTTTTCGCGTGACGTAAAAAATTACTCCGCGTTGGAAACACGTTAAATGTAAAGATTGACACATTATTTAACCTATTTATTGTTTACATTACTTTCTCCAGAATTCAAATAAAAAATCGCAATTATCTTTGGAATTCATATTAATTACATGTCGTTGTTACTGTTCATAGAGGTGTAATGATATGGTTATATCATTTGAATGAAAACATAGTGAACACGGTTAGGTTGCGTAAGGCACTCACACCTTCATGCCACGGTACCCTAACCTCGTTCATTATTTTCCATTCAAGTACTATAATCTAATAATATAACAATAATACATAACAAACTAAATTATGGAAACAGAATGTTGAATACAAACATCACACCCGAGTTGCCCAAACACGCAACGAAACTCCCACATCGGTCGACGAATATCCCCATAAAAGAAACGAATTTCCTCATAAAAGAAGGCGAAATATGACGATAAGTGACAACTCCACTAATAAAGACAGAACAAACACGTGACGTTTCGGGTATAACCCTTCGCCAGACAAAAAACGAGAAATATCTAGAATCTAGATCTAAGTAATACCTCAGGCATCACACAATGTCGTGATGTCAGAAAAAAAAACAAAAAAGAGAAGGAAAGAAAGAAAAGACAGTGATGATAAGAAACGTAGTAGGGGTGTGAAGAATGAGCGAGAATGGAAGGTTCAGATCTAGAATGAAATAAAAATATGAAAATAAGTAAGTAATAAAAGGTGAGAAGGAGATAGAGAGAAGGAGATAGAGAAAGAGAGAAAAATAGATAGATAGATAGATAGAGAGAGAGAGAGAGAGAGAGAGAGAGAGAGAGAGAGAGAGAGAGAGAGAGAGAGAGAGAGAGAGAGAGAGAGAGAGAGAGAGAGAGAGAGAGAGAGAGAAGAGAGAGAGAGAGAGAGAGAGAGAGAGAGACAGAGAGAGAGAGAGAGAGAGAGAGAGAAAGGAAGAGAAAGAGGAGAGAGAAGAAAGCAAGGAGAGAGAGACGGGAAGAAAGCAAGGGAGAGAGAGACGTGAGCATTGGAAAGAAGAACGAAAAAATAGGATAACTATAAGACTATATCTATATCTCACTGGGTCTAGAAAGAAGAAATGAAAGAGAATGAATGAAATGAAGTATCGATCAAGGCAAAATTTACACTGAAGGTGCGAAATGTATATAAGTTACAAATGTATCGATGCAATAAGGGCCAGTTAGCACTAGCTGATGCTTTCTCCTTTCTGTTTTTCTTCTGACATCACATTTTGTGATGCCTGATGTAGTACTTAAATCCAGATTCTAGATATTTCTCGTTTGTTGTCTGATGAAGGGTTATACCCGAAACGTCACGTGTTTGTTCTGTCTTTATTAGTGGAGTTGTCACTTATTGTCATATTTCGCCTTTGACTTCACTCCACCGTGGCTCCTTCGTATTACTCATAAAAGAAAAGAATTTCCCATCACTAAGATGATGTCAAAATTAATTATTTTCTTCATATTATGCAAAGTTACTACTGTACATAGTTTCGTGTGTGATCTTGATTGATATGAATATTATAATTATATTGAAGCTAGTCTTGCTGCTTTCAGTCTGTCTAAAACACCCATCACATTGCCAGATTCCCAATGCTCGACTTAAGTGGGCGAAATAGTACCACCTTACTACTAAAGTGAAGGATAATGACATTGAACATAGGAACAAAGACAGGACAATTGCAAGGAAAAGGCACAAAAAAATCTTGGACACCATGGGGATTGAACATGCGGCCTCTGAGTCGGGATAAAGCGCCTCACCATGAAAAGAAAGCGTTGTCTATGCCTTGTATTTGTCTCGTCTTTGTTCCTATGGGACTTTGACATTATTTAATGTCATTAACCTTCACTTTCAACATGCCCCTTGTCTCACTGTTTACCTTATTTCTAGATAACTCCTTCGGTTTGATTAAACGGTACTTAGATTCTCTAGATTATCGATCCTTCCTCGATCCTTGCAAGCAAACGCTAAGGGAAACCACTCTTTTTGCTCAAATCTCAAAGTAGTTAGCCTTTAGCTGACGGTTCTGTCCTACTTGTTTCTCTTTTATTGTTTACAATTTACATTTCATGCAACCTAGCCTAGCTCTAGGGTTTTCACATTCTGCAAGTGATTTGCTATCATTCTTCCATCACGTCCTTTTTATATTTAGGAAGTCGGGTGTGAAGGATTGCGAATTGAGGACTGGAAATGAGTGACATATCTGATGATTTAACCCTTCTTGGGGATGCTGCACCGTCAGCCAAGAAAGCATCTCCAGACAGAAATTTGTCTGGTACTGGTACCGGTAGATCTAGACTTACCGAGGATGAGAATGACAGTAGAGGTAGATCTAGATCTACAATGGATAATGAAGAAATCGACGTAAGATCCATAGGTGGGTCTGCTTATCCTGAACCAGATGCCGTTACAATCAAAACTGAACTGTTTGATAGCGATGTGGACCCCGCTGCAAAACATGAATTTGTTGCAAGAATGAATCTGAGGGATAGACAAACGCCTGAAAATGTAGCTCTAGGTCTAGATCGTTCTAGATCTAATGGACCCGAGGAGTCATTCTCTAACGAGGAGGGTGATTTCAGTATGAGTAATGTATTATCTCAGGACAAAAAGCATCTGACGAGCATATCATCAACTTTTATCATCAATCAATAAATCTGCCAGGACCCTTCGCAGTCAGCCTGGTGGACAGAAATCGCGACCCTTCGTTAACAGTTGTTTATCATTGTTGGTTGTGCGATGCTGAATTTCTTGACAAGCTTGGGATTGTGAAACACCTTAAGGTAGATCTATCTTGAATCTATACACAATAAAAATGTCTTATAAAATAAAACTACTCTAGATAAAAGATCTAGAGTCTAGCAAGATAATGTAGAATTTTACGTTTTTTTCCCATGATTTCAATTTCACTTCAAATTTGTAATTAATGTATAGATTATAAAATCATCATATGGTCCTGGAGGCCTCAATTGGATCTAGATCTAGATCTGCTAAGCAATGGAAATAATGCATGATCACTTTTCCACTCTGCATCTTAAACTTAACCCAAGTAGAGCTTACAGTGTAACTGGAAGTCATCTTCTTCTTCTTACAGTGAGGGGTTGCCCAGCCATTTGCATGAAGCAACGAGTGCAAGGGGAGAAGCTAGTACTGAGACTTAGTTTGAATAATGATTTCACTTACAATAAAAAAAGACGTATAAAACATGATATAATTTCTATAGAAACGTTAACAATTTAAGGAATTCATTTACTGAAATGTTGCAGCAAGAGAAACTTCAGAAGGACTAAATAATGGCAGCGATAGCCGCAATCAACTTAAGCTTGCACGAAGTGTGTTGAATGGGAGAGCGTCACTTTGACAAATTATAACGAGGCTACCAGAAAAAGTATGAGCTTAAAATAAATTGTAATCTCATTTGCTGTTTAACTCAAATTTCAAACTGGGTCATAATCCAGTTGAGGAAAGTGTAAATTTCCACTCAAGAAGCCTAGGTGTCTGGCCCTAAATGTAGGGCCTGCACGCTTCCGTGCCAATGACGGCGGCCTTAAATATAGGACCTCTGCGCTTCCTGGGCCGTAACATGCCCTAAATAAAGGGTCGGCACTTTTCTTGGCTTAAAAAGTGGAAACAAAATTCTATTTCACAGAAAAAAGTAACTTTAATTTGTAATCCAGCAATAGAATCTATGGCATTACAGCATAATTTAACTGTTGACAGAAATATATATGTTTAGAGTTTGTGCTCCCATTGCATATTTTACTACGTAAGTCGACGGTATAGTTTACATTGACCAAACATAAACTTATAACTTTGAACAACATCTTGGAGAATGTTATTCCATTCTTGGATCAACAATTTTAGCGAGATCTCCTATATCTTGAGCGGTTCTCTCTTGGACATGACACAGTGTCCCACAAGTGCTTGTTTGGAGAAAGATCGAAAGACTTTGACGGGCAGGGAAGAACTTTGAAGTTTTGTTCATCTGAGCAGTTTAGACAAACGGCTGCTATTGTGTGGTCAGGCAATATCATCATGTTGGAAAATGTTCAGCTCATCATGTCGTACCATGGCTGGTACCACGTGTGCCAATAAAGGTTCGTATCACTCTGCATTGATGTTGCCATGCAGCACGATGAGGTCAGCTTTTCTGTGTTCATTGATACAACCCTACACCGTGATGCACGCCCACTCTTTCGAACGCTTGAATTTCGCCAACATGCTGGTCTTGGCATGAGGTACTGTGTTGTCGCCAGATCTTTTTCTATCCGTCATGATTTGATGAATTGAATTGGTTTACATCGGGAAAGACAATATTATATACTGCTCTATTGTGGATGGTACCATTTCTCGTGTGCTGATACCCATTCCATGTGTGTGATAAAAAGTGGCGGAAATTTTGTTTGCAACATGTCAAAGTGCTCTCTGCGATGTCATCTGATAGTCTGTCTGACATTGAAATCGTTGTAATGTTTTTAGTGGGCATAAATGGGTTTTCTTGAAACTGGTAAAGAATTGCATTGTCGTGTCCAGCTTTGTCATTAACTATACCAAATTCATTTCTTCACTGAATCAGCCTAGAAATCGACAAGTTCTACAGCCAAAATGGTTGCTGATTTTATGGGTTGTTTACCAACCTGCAATATAATGGAGACCAAAAGCTTGATTCACTTCCTCTGTGAGTCAGTCAATCGAGGCATAGTGATGTGTTGAGAGAATTTTTTTTTTTTAAAGTGGGACCTGCGTTGATTTGAAAGAGCTAGAATTTAGCCTTTTAACCTTGGATGTTTACATGGGAAAGCATAATTTATGACGTAAGACTGAATTTTCTTCAGGTGCATTTAGATGTTCTCTTGCACTGTTTTTTGTTTTTCTGCGAAAACTACTGAGAATCCCAAAATTGTAAATGGTGGAGGCGTACGTTTTGACACAAATGTATTTCTTTCAAAGAGCATACAAAGTGATCAGTAATGTTATCATGTTATAGGTTGCCGGGTCAAGAATCAAATTGTCTTTCTTACCATCAAAACGACTTTTGGTTGTAATAATAATTGTTATAAAAATAGAAGTTGTAGCCTTTTTAAAAGGTTTTGCGTTGTTCAGTAATATCTTTCGCATTATATTTTGGAAAATATATCTTACACTGGTGAGAGTTCCTGTGACCACACCATGTAGTAATAGATCTAAATAATATGTTTATAATTCTACTTCTATATTTAATAACAAGCGAAAATAAAGATCGACTGATCCACCTCAAAAATCTTTAGCGGGAAAATCCTTTGCCATAGATAGCTCTTTACACAGAAAATGGAAAGCTTTTTAGTAGTCAAGTACATCAAAGGGATGAACTGAAAACCCAACTCCGCGTTTTATTATGTTTGCCAGTACACGAGGAATGGTATTTAAATATCCACTTTTCCAACATGAGCATAGTTGTGTAACAAAGCAAGTAAGACTATTTATAATATAAATGGAATACAAGAACTAAATAGTAGTTGCAGGGGACTTGGTGGTCCGGTTCAGGGATAAGATGTCGGCCCCCCCAGTCAAAAGGGCGTGGATTCAATTTCAAGCCCTGCCGGTTCACAATTTTTTCTTTGACACGGGTAAGTCATATATATCAGATAAAAAAATCAAACTGGAAGAAGTTGATAAAATCTTTTGTCATATATATATGTGTGTCTTGTCAGCCTTATGTGCTGCCCCAAGCACCACAAGGATTTTATAAAAGTAGGTTTGTGTGTCTAGTAAAAGTATTCCCTTCTATAGAGCTGTTTGATAAAGAAACCATCACTTGTTGTAATTTTGATTTATTTATATTTTTGTATCAAAGGAATGGCATATGGATGTGCCAGTTGTTGCTGACATAGAGAAGAAAATGAGGGTCCCAATCTGCCTGATGTGTGGGGTCAGTGGTGGGTGTGAACATCGTTCAATAAATGAAGATGAGGATGATGACGAGAGCAGCGCCAGAGAAAAGCCCTCCGAAGTTGGAAGCGAAGACATGTTGAATGGTAATTTATCCTTTTGTTTTTGTACAGAAAGTTCCCCACCTATAATAGATGTCTCGGATATAACAGGAATCTGACTATAGCATAGCAGGCATTTGATAATTCCCCAGGAGGTCCCACGTTATTAGATTACATAGAAAAAAAACTCTTTTATAGCAGGCATTTGAAACGTCAAGCTCTGCTATAAACAATGGTCTAATAGCCGTGAAAAACTGAAAACATAAACTTATAACGAAACCAAAAGAACAACAAAAAAACCTACTAAACAATCAACGCAAAAATGCAAAGGCCCAATAAGCCAAATACTATATATATATATTATGTGTGTAAAATAACCCTTTATACAGTGTACATGTAAAGTACAGGTGTTATGTTACTCTGCTTACTCTTCGCATTGCAGTTCACATAGGCCAAGTGTGCAGGAAGGAGACAGCAGTCTGTCATAGCCTATCAATTATATATATATATATATTATATAGACACTCGTAACATTCTCACTGACATTTCTTTGGCAGATTAATTGTTATCTTCCCTTGCGACCTGTCTATAACGGATTAGGGTATAACAGTGAGCATGCTTTGTTGTTATAGCCGGGGACTACTGTTTTGATTTTATTTTATGAAATGTCTGGTTGTGTTATTTATTGAGTGTGCAAAATGATGTCTGCGTTATACTAAGTTCCGCTGGTCTTTTTTAGAATTAACTCAAGTGTAAGTGTAAGCAACAGGTTCCTGTGAGTATGAAATGATTTTATCTTCACTTATTTCCATTATGCAGGGTTCACAGATGGTGATCTCAAGATATAGGAGGACTTTTAAATGTTGCCTAAACTGTACACAAAAAACATCATCATCAACTGCGTATTCCATAGGACATTGCCTCCCTGGCAGCACATCTGAATGTCTCTCTGTTCTGTGCCGTTCTTTCTGCTTCTGTTATTGCTTTTTTTTTTTCCAAAAAAAACGTTTCCTCTATATGTATATCTTTCTCATTATCCCATGATATGCATAACTTTCCTCTCCTGTTTCTTTTCCCACTCGTTTTACCTTCCAGCATCAGCCCTCCTAGACCTTCATGTCGAATTGGCATGGTCAAAGTATTTAACCTTTTTAAGTTCTAACAAACCGTTCCAGGCATCCTTTTTGTACCTGCTTAATCAATCTCTTATGAGAGGTGCCAGTAGCTCAGTCAGTAGTCAGTAGAGCATCTGACTTCCACCCAGGAGGCCTGAGTTTGTTTCCTAGTTTGGGTAAATGTTTCTGGCCCACTTGTTGACCAAACAGCGAAATGGGTGGCTAGGCCTATTCAGAATCGGCAAAAGTAAAGGCAGCGTGGAAAGCAATGGCAAACTGCCACACTACGCCATATGCCTAGAAACATCAGGACTCTGCTCCTGATAACCTTATGCTCATCTCCGAGTATGGGATTACTTTATGTTTTGCTTCCTTTGTTTTTATGGATGTATTGATTCTGTGTTCACTGTGGACATAACACAGAAATGTAGCATGCACTTATTTACATAAATAGATATAAATATTTCAATGTCATGCATGGCTTCAGTCATCTGAGGATATCAAGAAAGTTTAATCTTCTGTTAAAATGGTTGGATTAAAAAAAAAAAAAAAAGATTAAACAGTGTTGGATTTTCTCTTTTCAAACAAAGTTAACATTTTTCTGCTGTTCTTTTTTAAATATAATTATTTGATTATTCAAAATTCAAAACTCCTGTCTGTCTGTCTGTCTTATAGGAAAGTTCAGCTGCTCTGTGTGCAATATCAGCTTTGAGTCGTCTTACGAACAGCGGGAGCATTTCTCCAAGAACACCGAATCAAAGAATGTACAAGTGCAGTTACTGCCCCGACGCCTTCTACCAGCACCACAAGCTGGTGGTCCATACCCGCACTCACACCGGATACAAACCCTATGCCTGCGGCATTTGCGGCAGTAAATTCCCCAAGAATAGTGATCTCAATCGGCACATTCGGACGCACTCAAGTAAAGGTAGATAAAATCTTTGTGGATTTTTAAAGAAACCCAAAAAACTGGTGATGTCATTTTAGGTTTTCATTTTCTGTTTCTATATTTATGGAGGTTTGAGATATTGCTGGATTTTTTGGGGTTCTTGTGTTGTTGTTTTCATTTTAGTGTCGGCTTCACAGAATTTTATTGAGTTCATGCAAGCTAGAATGTGTACTGTTAAAGAAGTGCTTTTGTGTTCAATAAAGAAAAACGAAAATTGGAAAATGGGGGATAAAAAGTTTGGAAAATTATAACACACGCAGGGGGCAAATCATTTGAAATTTGGGAAACCTCATGATTAAAGGCTTTGAAAAATGACATTGTACGAGAATTGCAGACAAACAAATTGTAACAATGAAAATAAAAATATAGAAATTCAAAGTATTTATCTAAAAAAAAAAAAGGGGGAAAATTTAAATAGTTGAAATGGAGAAGATTAAAATAAAAAAATAAGGAGAAAATAAAGAAACTTTGAAATTAGAGACACTTTGGAAACAGTCAAGTTGAGAAATTTCTATGTTTGTTATTGTGAGAACGAAAAATTGCATATTAGAGATTATTGTACACAATGTAATGTATGAATATGAAAGGTTTGATCGCAAAACAGGGTAAGCTACGATTCCACTGAAACCAGAGGTTACTTCAAAATGTCATTAACAGATAAAGATTAGCTTTAATGTAATGTTTGTTCTATATAAAGCCTTTTAACTCACTCACTGATATCACTGACATGCATCGGATCCGCCAATAGACCCGACATCCATTGGTATTGACTTTCTCAAAAACAAATTCTTTGCTCGTTTCCAATACCTTTTGATATCGGCATTTCTCACGTTTGTAACAGTCTGATCAACTGGACAGAGACATGACGTAAAATTATTATTGCTTAATTATATTAATACGAATACGTCTTTTATCGGAAATCGAAAGTAGACGCACACGGCTCTTGTTGTCAATAATTAATTTTGCCCTCAGAAACAAACATCCTCTCAACCCAAGAATTAGCTCTCAATCTCAAAGTGATTCTGATTCTTAACCATCAGATACTAATCTTTGTGACGTCAAATCATGTAGAAAGAAGCCAAACACTAGATATAATAGGTTTGAATCTAAATGTTCTACCGAAACAGTTTATTTATAGAATACGTGTTATTACCTTGAAAACAGTTTTTATTTTTTCCCACCTTTTCTTTTTTTCTTTGTGCTTCTCTTGTGTACTTTCAACATTGACAGAGTACTGTTATAAAAGTCTTTCAACATTGACAGAGTCCTGTTATAAGCGCTTTTTTGCCTTCCCAGTCCCTTATAATAAGTCTTTCAACATTGACAGAGTCCTGTTATAAGCGCCTTCCCAGTCCCTTATAATAAGTCCCTTCCCAGAGTCCTGTTATAAGCTTATGATAAGTCTTTCAACATTGACAGAGTCCTGTTATAAGCGCTTTTTGCCTTCCCAGTCCCTTATGATAAGTCTTTCAACATTGACAGAGTCCTGTTATGAGCGCTTTTTGCCTTCCCAGTCCTTATGATAAGTCTTTCAACATTGACAGAGTCCTGTTATAAGCGCTTTTTTGCCTTCCCAGTCCCTTATGATAAGTCTTTCAACATTGACAGAGTCCTGTTATAAGCGCTTTTTTGCCTTCCCAGTCCCTTATAATAAGTCTTTCAACATTGACAGAGTCCTGTTATAAGCGCTTTTTTGCCTTCCCAGTCCCTTATGATAAGTAGAGCTGTATCGATTACGCTATTTTTAGAGTATTGCAAGCCTCGAGACTTCTGGTATTTACGTATTGCGATCTGATTTGCATTTTGCGAGCAGTGACACCACAGCAAGCAGGTCACGTGGGTGTTGTAAGGAGCAAATACCTATCAAGTTTCATACCAATGTTTTATTCGTGCAATGCAACACTCTCACTCGAATGGGAAGCGGAAGCAAAATCCACACAACAGTCAAAACAAGAGAGGTGACCTTGAAGGCTTGATCAAGGCAACACAACTACCGGTACCGGTTTTGCTATGCAAGACTCTGCGAGCAGGCAAGATGCAAGACAGGCGTGAGTGTTGTATCAAGGTCTTGAGGCTTGAGGCTTGAGGCTTGAGGCATGTATCAGAGTCTAGCAAAGCCTCAAGTAGTATAGCGATTACGATACAGCTCTAATAATAAGAGGTTTAGTTTAATTTGATAGAGCCGGGGATGGCGATGGTCCCATTATAACCAGTTTCTATATATTTATAATTATGAGTCGGTCCATCTTTGTTCGCCAAAGGCTCTGTTGATAGGCCACTAAGTGTAACCATGGTTTGCATGTAGGCTTTAAATCACCCCTAGATCGTTTTTGTTTGAGAAAATGTTCTGCTAAAAGTGACGTTGAGTTTTATGTAAATTTCATTTATTCCCCGTATTTGTATCATTTTCATCCAGCTTAATTAAAAAAATTGGAACAGTCGGCCGACCGTTCACGCCAACCCGTAACCTCATATCATGGAATTCTAATCGGATCTGACAATTGCACTCCCGTGGTGTAGCGTGCTTGTCTTGTTATGTGGTACCCACTGTATTGCAGTCAAACCTTTCACAGGAAATGTCTCTGTTTTAGGGGCATTGTTTAATCACATTCATCTGCTTTTCCACCCAAGATCCATTTTGTTTGTGTTTTTGTGTGTCTTTCTCTCTTTCACTGGGCCAGGAGAAAAGCCATACCAGTGTGCGCAATGCGGCCAGACTTTCACCCAGAAGTGCAGCCTAGAGAAGCACGCTCGGAGACACGCTGACAAAGATGGCGGGTACCCGTGTTACCATTGCGGTTTGACCTTTGCCTTTGAAGGCGACCTTGATGCTCATTCCAAAAAGGAACATGGGGAGCGAACGTGGAAGTGTATAGAGTGTGGCAAGTTGTTTGAGGAGAGACGCCATCTGATTGTCCATGCTGTAAATATCTTTTTCTAAGTCTCAAATTTTTATATTTTTTTATATTTATTCCTTTACCGCTGTCATTCGAGAACCAATTTAATCTGGCAGGCCATGATTAAACTTCTTTGATTAGAGTTCCATGCGAACAAAGGAATAATTTGACAATTTTTAAAACCAAAACTATATAACCTAACAAAGAGAAAAATAGACCTTGTGTCTTTCAAGAAATGCTGATTACGAGTACATATTACCACATTGTGTACAAATTTGACCTACATTCTTATACCTGCTAAACTGTAAAATAGCCTATTATTGTCATTATTATTCCTACTATTCTATGTTATTTATATCGTATTATACTATTTAAGAAATGATCATTCGTTTGTGAAATGTTATGAACACTGTGGCTACAACAAATTTTCCAAAAGGATGAGTATAAAGATTATCTTATCTTTTCTTATCTTACCTTATTTTATCATACCATATTTCATAAAGATAGATAGCAAGCAACTCCTGAAAGTTTGGTTCACTTATTCCAACATTAAGTAGGAGAACATTTTGTTTGTTTGTAAAAAAGGCCGAAAGAGCTTAGTATTCAGTGACTTCAGGTTTCACTTCTTCTTAACCCTAGTAGCGTGGCGATCTAATTTTACCATAAGTGACCAACTGGGATGTGGGGTTGCGACTGTCACTTGATTGGAAGAATTAACGCCTAGCAAAGGGAGAAGCCTAAATTTCGACTTGGGTAGAAAAATGACTGATTTAAGTGTTTGAAGTGATACTAGACATATAAAACCGTACATTTACTGAAAGATGAGATAAGATGAGGCATTAATATTTTGATATAAGACATCAATTTAATTCATTGCTTATTTGTCTTTAGATCAAGAAAGAAGAATAAAAGGTGGTGGTGGGGGGGGGGGAGGTGGGGGGGGGGGTTCTTCCTCTTACAACTCTATCTCGCGTCTGGGTCATTATGATTCGTCAATACAGTGGCGCTATACTAGGACCACTGTTGTCAGATTACATCACCATCTCTCTACACTCGGATATCTTAGATCAATGATCTTTATTGTGTCGACAAACGATGAAACGCTGAACAAAAGGGTGTGAACACTACTCAGCGAAGTGCATCACTTTGCCAATTGATAACAAGGCCTTCGGGGACGCTATGAGCTTGAAATGTTTTCATTGGCTGTTACTCCACAATATGCTTGAGCACTTACTATGTCATTTAACCTTAAAAGGACAATGGAATTTTCTATTATAGAAGGTCAGGGTCTATGCCCTTTATAAATGGCCTGGACGCTTCCTGGCCAAACGAGGCATGCCCTGTATATAGGGATGTGGCTCTTTCCAGTTCAATGATGGCATGCCCTGTATATAGGGATGTGGCTCTTTCCAGTTGATGGCATGCCTGTATATAGGCATGCCCTGTATATAGGGATCAATGATGGCATGCCTTTGTTCTGGTTCCTAGTCCAATCACTTGTTATAATGTCCTGTATATAGGGAGTCCAATGATGGCATCCCTGTTTAGTCCAATGATGGCATGCCCTGTATATAGGGATGTATCCAATGGGGCTGTGCCTCTTTGGCATGCATATAGAGATGTGTCTCTTCCAGTCCAATGATGGCATGCCCTGTATATACTCTTTCCAGTCCAATGATGGCATGCTCTTGGCTCCAGTCAATGATGGCATGCCCTGTATATAGGGCTGTGTCTCTTTCTAGTCCAATGATGGCATGCCCTGTATATAGGACTGTGGCTCTTTCCAGTCCAATGATGGCATGCCCTGTCTGTGGCTCTTTCCAGTCCCCCTGTATATGTATATATAGGGTTGTGATGGCATTGTATAAAGGACTGTGGCTCTTTCCAGTCCAATGATGGCATGCCCTGTATTGTGTCTCTTTCCAGTCCAATGATGGCATGCCCTTTGTATAGGGCTGTGTCTCTTTCCAGGGTTGTGGTGTGTCTTTCTCCAGATGGCATGCCAATGATGGCATGCCCTGTATAGTCCAGGGCTGTGGGGCTCTTTCCAGTCCAATGATGGCATGCCCTGTATATAGGGCTGTGGCTCTTTCCAGTCCAATGATGGCATGCCCTTTGTATTCCCAGTCCAATGATGGCATGCCCTGTGTATGGGCTGTGTCTCTTTCTAGTCCAATGATGGCATGCCCTGTATATAGGGCTGTGTCTCTTTCAGTCCAATGATGGGCTGTGATGTTCTTTCTAGTCCAATGATGGTATTCCCTGTATATAGGGCTGTGGTTCTTTCTAGCCCAATGATGGTATTCCCTGTATACTCTTTCCAGTCAATGATGGCATGCCCTTTGTAGGGCTGTGGTTCTTTCTAGCCCAATGATGGTATTCCCTGTATAATGAGGGCTGTGGTTCTTTCTAGTCCAATGATGGCATGCTGTGGTTCTTTCTAGCCCAATGATGGTATTCCCTGTATACAGGGCTGTGGTTCTTTCTAGCCCAATGATGGTATTCCTGTATACAGGGCTGTGGTTCTTTCTAGCCCAATGATGGCATTCCCTGTATACAGGGCTGTGGTTCTTTCTAGCCCAATGATGGCATGTAAGTATTCCCTGTAAGACAGGGCTGTGGTTCTTTCTAATGCCCAATGATGGTATGGTATTCCTGTATACTGTGGCTCTTTCTAGGATGGCATGCCCTGTATACAGGGCTGTGGTTCTTTCTAAATGATGGTATTCCCTGTATGGGCCCTGTGATGGCCCTGTAATAAGGGTGTGAGTTCTTTCTAAATGACTTATCTGAAATTTCAAAAATTGCATGGGCTGTGTCTCTTTCAGTCCAATGATGGCATGCCCTGTATACAGGGCTGTGTCTCTTTCCAGCCCAATGATGGCATGCCCTGTATATTCAGGGCTGTGGCTCTTTCTAGCCCAATGATGGCATGCCCTGTATAGGGCAGGGCTGTGGCTCTTTCTAGCCCAATGATGGCATGCCCTGTATACAGGGCTGTGGCTTTCTTCTTTCTAGCTATTCCCTGTATACAGGGCAATGATGGCATGCCCTGTATATAGGGCTGTGGCTCTTTCCAGCCCAATGATGGCATGCCCTGTATACAGGGCTGTGGCTCTTTCTCCAAATGATGGCATTCCCTGTATACAGGGCTGTGGCTCTTTCCAGTCCAATGATGGCATGCCCTGTATACAGGGCTGTGGCTCTTTCCAGTCCAATGATGGCATGCCCTGTATACAGGGCTGTGGTTCTTTCTAGCCCAATGATGGCCCTGTGATGGTATTCCCTGTATACAGGGCTGTGGCTCTTTCTAGCCCAATGATGGCTGTTGGAGAGTGGCTCTTTTTCCAGTCCAATGATGGCATGCCCTGTATACAGGGCTGTGGCTCTTTCCAGCCCAATGATGGCATGACCTGCCCTGTGTACAATGGGCTGTGTCTCTTTCATGCCCTGTATACAGGGCTGTGGCTCTTTCCAGCCCAATGATGGCATGGTATACAGGGCTGTGGCATGCCCTGTATAGGGCTGTGTCTCTTTCTAGGGCTGTGTCTCTTTCTAGTCCAATGATGGCCCTGTATACCCTGTATATAGGGCTGTGGCTCTTTCCAGTCAATGATGGCATGCCCTGTATACAGGGCTGTGTCTCTTTCCAGTCCAATGATGGCATTCCCTGTATATAGGGCTGTGGCTCTTTCCAGTCCAATGATGGCATGCCCTGTATATAGGGCTGTGTCTCTTTCCAGTCCAATGATGGCATTCCCTTTGTATAGGGCTGTATACAGGGCTGTGTCTCTTTCTAGCCCAATGATGGCATGCCCTGTATATAGGGCTGTGTTTCTTCCGTGGCTTTTAGAGACTTAAACAAGGGCTAACACTCAGAGAGTTGAAGCTTATCGTGATAACCCCATAGACTTTACTTCCATTACAGTGTGATTTGTTCCTTTATTTATTTACGTATTTATAGTACAATTTTGCATTCATATATTTATTCTTTTATCTATTGATCTATTATTTACTTTTTATTATTTTTTATTTGTTTATACATAATTTGTTGGAGGGTTTTTTGTTGCTTTTTGCTATGACAACTTTCAGTGTGGTCCAAGGTAGTGTAATTGCAAGACCCATCTCTCTCTGCCCACCTGGCTATTCATACTTTTGACTTTGGTGGCCTTCTTTCTTTTTCTTTTGTTCCTTCTTGACCCAGAAAACGCACCAGGAGGGCATCAAGTACCAGTGCACTTACTGTGACCGGACTTTCTCCAAGCGACACCAGCTGGCCAAACACGAAGACCGCATCCATCACCGACAAGACGATCTCAAGTGTAAAATCTGCCAGAAGGAATTTAGGCGACGGGAAAATCTCACCCGTCACATGGTAATATTAGAAATTATACTTTCTTACAGTCAGTCATTGTGTGAACGCACGATTAATACATTGGAGGGGGGGGGGGGGGGGCTCGGTAGTCAAGAGGCAAGGTATCGGCCTCTCAAGCAAAAGGTAGCGGGTTCGAGCCCCGCTAACGGATGAAAATATTTTCTTAATTTTTTTCTAGCAAAATCTACCCCCTTGGTCCAGGCAGGTGGATCCACACCTAGTCCCATGAGAGACGGACGATAAAAAGGAAGTCCTATGTGCAGACCACAACTCTGTCCATGTTGAACATCTCTTGGCTGTTAAGAGGGGGTGCGGGTCCTAGAGTGATAATCTTCTGGTTTGTCCTTGTCAATTTAACTTATGTACAGGTGTAATGGGCATGGTGTACTGAGTTGAAATATGTCGGGGTTTTTTTCTGCCGCTTCCGGTTGCCATGGAAACGGTGGCCATCTTGGATTCCCCCCAAATTTCACCAAGTTCAATATCAATAAGCTTTTTCATTTTTCAACAAATTTCTTTCAAACTTGGCACACACCTTATTTGATACAATATCTAAATTTGGTCAGATCGGATTTTGTTTCAGTACTAAGTTTTGATTTGATGAATTTTTTAAAATAACTTATGAGAACAACCAAAAATATACAAACATATTGTACAAAGAATTAAATTTTTCCAAAACCATAATACATATTTAAAAAAAAGGCATTATTTCTTTGTTTTCCCCACTTATTATCCATACCAAATTTCATGAAGATACGTTAAGAAATAAAAAGTAGATAGGAAATAATGAACAAAAAAAGGATATTTTGAGAAAATCGTATTCTTCTCTTATTTTCTGGTATTTGAATACATTTTTTCTCCCATAAACCTAAGAAAAGAGTAGGATTATACTTGTGGACAGAAGTGTTGCACAGGGACAGTGTTATACTTTTCCAATAAGAAATAGAAAAGTAAAAGTGGTGAGGGGATTTTTGACAGCTGTGTATATTATAAAAGGATAGGTACCGTAATGACCGCCTAAATGCCCAGTGCTTGGGAAAAAGAGAAAATGAGCATTTAGACGAAAATAGGTCAGGGGCAACAATTTGGGGGGGGATCAGCAAATGCGTTCATTCAGCATCGTTCAGAAATTCAACATTTACCTCCTTGCTTGTCATTTAACAAATCAGGCTTTCTTTACAAAACCGTATTTCAATGCCCCATTTTATTTGATATGGTCTCTTGACCATTACTTGCCACAAAAACCCAAAGGCGCAATGGATGTGGCCAAAGCCAGACAGGGGAGCAATATAACTGTTTTCACCTGGTCCTTTTATTACAATCAGTGTCTGGTGTATTGAAAACACCAGGTGATTTCATGTCACTTACGACATCAAGAAAGAGCTGTGCCCAGTGACAAACCAATGATCCATTGAGACAAAGGCTGTGCTCTACCCTGGGTGGAGTTATGAAGAGAAGACAGTCATCTTTTATTACATTACAATGGACAGGTAATGAAGGGTGGTTACAAAGCATGGCACATTGTTGACGGGCATAAGCCATATTAGTGATGGGATCACTTGAATGAATGATTAAAATTTTTATTATTTTAATCAACTTCATGATTATTTGGAGAAAATGATACCTGCAATTGCCATTGAGACCGGGCATTTAGGCGAGAATTTTGGTTTTGAAACGGGCATTTAAAGGGGTAATTTATTTATTGAACAAAATTGGTTTCACTGTGATTGCGAGCATTTAGGCGAAACAGACTTTATGGTGGAGGGCATTTAGGCTGTCATTACTGTATTACTTTTAATACTCACAAACACTACAATCAGTGATATTTTGTTCTGTTGATATTATGTTTCTTACATCGGTGAGCATATCTGATTCGATTATTGATTTACGCATTGCAAAAGAACTTAAGTATTTTATTTTATTAAACCAAAATGGAAAACTTACGAGTCATAATTCAATGTTTCAACCAATTTATCGTTTCAATTGAATCATGTCTTATTATTTGAGTTTTTCGTGTTGTAAATTTGGACCTCCTGAAGCCATGAACCGTGTGCAAATAAAATGTGTTTTCTTGTTGTTATCACAGAACATTCACCTGGACAGGAGAGAATTTCAGTGCACCCAGTGTGGTATGGCTTTCACGGAGAAGGGTTCACTCAAGCGGCACGTCTTGTCGCGACACGAGCAGCATCGCCCGTTCAAATGTCGCGTCTGTGGTAAGGCCTTTTCACGACGTTTCCTGCTGCGGAAGCACATCTCCGAGCACACAAGTTGTTTCCCTTTGAAGGTGAAGAAAACCCCATGCCGACGCGCGGTTTGGCGCCAAGTCAGTCAACATCGACAGCTACATCCGCAGAACTTCTGGCGCTGGTGCTTCCGGAGTGGAAGGCGCCGCCACCAGCCAGGACGGCGATGGGCAGGGAGTGGACGACGAGGCGAGGGAGGCAGATGAGGTCATGGGAAGCAGATCGGGACTGGAGGAGGACCAAGAGGAGGAGGACATGCCGAGTGAGGAGATGGGATTCGGAGAGGATGAAGACGACGTCGATGAGGAGGAGGAGATGACCAGCAGTCCCGAAGGCGTAGTCCGAGGACGGGAGGAAGAGTTCTGTATTACACTGGCGAAATATGACAATAATTGACAACTCCACTAATAAAAACAGAACAAAGGCGTGACGTTTCAGGTGTAACCCTTCGTCAGACAAAAAACGAGAAATATCTAGTATCTAGATCTAAGATACCTCAGGCATCACACAATGTGATGCCGAAGGAAGAAAAACAGAAAGGAGAAAGAAAGAAAGAAAAAAAAGAGTGATGATAAGAAACGTAGTAGAGGGGATGTGAATAATGAGCGAGAATGGAAGGTTCAGATCTAGAATGAAATAAAAATATGAAAATAAGTAAGTAATAAAAGGTGAAAGGAGATAGAGAGAGGAGAAGTAGATAGAGAAGAGAGAGAGAGAGAGAGAGAGAGAGAGAGAGAGAGAGAGAGAGAGAGAGAGAGAGAGAGAGAGAGACAGACAGACAGACAGACAGACAGACAGACAGACAGACAGACAGACAGACAGACAGACAGACAGAGACACAGAGACAGAGACAGACAGAGACAGAGACAGAGACAGAGACAGAGACAGAGACAGAGAGAGAAAAAAAGGAAGAAAAAAACAGGGAAGAAAGAAAGGGAGAGAAAGAGGTGTGAGTATGGGAAACAAGAACACAAAAAAAGAGGATAACTATAAGACTAGATCTATATCTGACTGGGTCTAGGAAGAAGAAATGATAGAAAATGAATGAAAGGAAGTATCGATCATGGCAAAACTTTACACTGAAGGTGCGAAATGTATACAAATAACAAATTTATCGATGCAATAAGGGAACAGAGTAAACAAATTATCTGAAATTTCCAAAAATTCCAGTTAGCACTAGCTGATGCTTTCCAAGTTATCGAAGTCTTAAGTATTTTCTCCTTGGTGATAGAATTGGGTGTATTCCGTAATGGTAAGAAACTGTGCGGATAGTTGCTTCCGGTAAGTAGTGAACGTAAAAAAAAAAAAAATATAAAAATAAATAACAATTTTTAAAAAGTGTAAAAAATAAATTTAAAGATGTGTGCAAAGATGCCTACCATTGAGTATGCTACCATAGATGGGCACACAGGGTGTGAACTGCCAGAGGGATCCAGCTTTGCCCGGGATAGGAAGGGGTGGGGGGCAGGGTTAGGATGGGATAGTTTCGTGGGGGTGGTGGTGGGGGGAGGGGGGATGGGGTAGGGTAGGGGATGGCGAAGGGTCAGGGATAGTGATAGCATGTGCCCGACTATGGGAGTTACTCCAGAGAAAATTATACAAATTGGTGTAAGATGTTCATACCAACAGGGTTGATTGTGCCCAATCTTACTATAAGCCGGTTCTCTAAAGACTTCCTAGACACAGCACCGCCGGTACATGGCTTGAGAATGCATGCTTTCAGGTCATGGGTTTCTCGATGTCCTGGTCCATTAAAATGTAAAGGCACCGGCTTGCTTTGGCAGTATTCAATATCTCTCCTGCGATGGCCAAATCTGTTGGAGAGTTGCAAGCCAGTTTCTCCGATATAGGCCATTCCACAATGACTGCAGCGAAGAACATCAATTACATTTCGAGAGGCACAGAATAATTGCCCATTCACTGTTCAGGTCTATCTAGGGAACTGAATGGTTGCGGAGACGTCCACAAAGGGGCATTTCTTGCAGTTAGTGTGTCCACATCGGACTGTGCCTGACGGCGAGGAGTCACTAGAGAGGCGACTGTGCACAAGGATATCCTGAAGGCTAGTGTGTCCTTCGTAGTATTAACACTGGTGGCAGTTAATGCAGATTTGTGCCAATCTGGTCCTGGTAGCAGCCGTTAACCCTTTAGCGTTTAAACCGACAAAAAAACGACATGCTCAAAACCCCCACTGAAAATCCGTTCAATACAGCGACAAACCGAATCCGACACCTGCCAATACAGGCCCACATTGTACAAACCGACAGAAACCGACACCTGCAGACAGGCCCACATTGTACAAACCGACATTCTTTTCTTATTAGCTCTAATTTGTCATACAAATGATGCCATTGTTCTAAATATAGAATAGAATATAAGATGAAGGGTCAGGGCAGCTTCAGAGACCAACTGTAGGTAGTGGTGCGACAACCGATCCATTTTTGTGAAGATCAGCTGGCAGGAAGTCAGAAGAATGTTAACAATCCGGAAAAGAAGTTCAACGTTCAGAGCAAGATGGCCGCCTATAAGGATAATGTAAGCACAAAAGGGTTAATAGAAGGGGTCATTTCAATAGAGTGTGTGCGTAAGTCGCAATTACGTCATTTAGAGAAAAATGTCTAAAACTATGGACTTTGACATTGTTGGCTCTGGGAATTTCAAGTTTCAAACAGTTGTATGTAAATATGATGTATTTTCATCATATTATTTTCACACTTTTCCAGAAGCGTTATTTCCATCTATTCCCTCGGATTGTCTTTGTCCCATTTTTTGACGAAAAACGGACACAGGCACACTAATGAACAGACCCTTTCAATTTTAGAAAGGATTTACGGTCACCTGACCAATGCGCGGCCAGTCGTTGGAGCTGTTCTATTCTGTTGGCTTTTGCATGATGTGTGGGTCTCATTACTACAGAAATGTCAAAACTTACTCAGCTTTAGGCGAAGAAAGTCATTCCACTGCGTTTTTAGAGAGACAGAGAGAGACAGAGAGAGACAGCGAGTGCATTGGTTGACAGTTTTCAATATTCATCAAGGTGATTCCAGTCAATGATGGTATGAATGAAAAAAGAGTGTCTGTAGTTGTTTGTATGTGATGGTGGTACTGTGTAGCAACTTGTGTTGTTTGTGACGTAGGGCTCAATTATGCTATTCGTTATGTGGTCTTCAAATTGGGATGTTTGTGCGTTTCAGAATTGCCCTGGGGGAATTGATGGAGTCATTCCTCCGACAATTTTGTTCCTGATTAGGTGTTATCCATCCGTTGCAGGATGTGGCCCTCTGCAGATGCCTTCCAGTGAGTTCTGTCCCCTGCTTTCCTCTGCCACTTTGCGTCCTTGCATATTTTTCTTTTATGTCATTTTTATGCCTTCTCGTCAGTGGTCTTCCTTGCTTTCTGTGTCCTTTTTCTTAGCTGCCATTCTGTAACATTTTGTTGTTGTTGTCCCTCTATTGTCTTTAAATTAGACCTTGACATATGATGAATGGCCAGCCCATTTAGTGGTGTGAGAAAGAGGAGAAAGTTTACAGTGGATTGGTGGATACCGATACCAAAAGAAGAAATTGCAATGGAATCCGCAGACAAGACTGGAACCGGGGTAGGCCACGGGACATTTGGAGGAATATAGACAAGGATCGGAAGAGACTGGATGTCAGCTGGAGTGAGCTAAGAAATGTCTCCTAGGAGAAGGCAAAGGTGGAAATCGTTTGTCTGTGGCCTATACCCTGGTACTAGTAATGGTAGTGGTAGTGGTAGGGCTGAAAGGCTTTGATGATGAT
Source organism: Doris montereyensis (assembly GCA_037039925.1). Lineage (NCBI taxonomy): Eukaryota > Metazoa > Mollusca > Gastropoda > Nudibranchia > Dorididae > Doris > Doris montereyensis. The sequence continues at coordinate 47,093 of JAXRKP010001086.1, read as the reverse complement.
GATGATACAAAAGGTATACAAGAAACCAAGGTATTTGGACATTCATCTGAGGACTGGGCTCAATCTTATTCTTAGTGGGCTCGTCCATCATCAGTCGTGAAACTCTCCAGGTGAAAAGCAAAATGAAGGCAATACCAGAACACAAGTACAGTACCCCCCCCCCCATGTGTATATATGTACATGTGTATATATAATAATACAAGCATGCCCGTAAATAATGTGGGATTGTGATTTCTCTTTATTGTAAAGCTGGATCTCTTGACTGGTAAACTCGGACACAACAGTATCGGTTACGGATGATATCAAGTACGATTATTAGATCAAATTAGTGCTCGCTCCTGGTTACGCAGGCTTTTTTATTGTAATGACAGGAAATCTAGAAAGTAGATCTAATAACGATAACAAGTTTCGTTGATCGCATGTGAAGACAATCTTTTTCCAGTCAATTATAAAACTGATTTGATTCAAGAGTTTATTCACTAAGAACCTAAAGCAGGCTATTTGAAATCTACAAGCGAAATATGGAGGTAGTGGGTGCAGTAGTTTCTGAGTTTGGAGCGGTCGGATTTTAAGATGTACAGTTTTAAGTTTTATATTTATATGTATAGATACATGTAATATTCTATTGATCAAAATTCCATTGAATTTTGTTTGGTGTCCTGAGTGATGGAAGTTCACGTAATGTTTTTATATGCTACCATTGAGTGATGGAAGTTCACGTAATGTTTTTATATGCTACCATTGCTACCATTGCTACCATTTTCATTTTCATAATCTATCTGTGAAAATCATGAAAAAATCAAATTGAAATATTATTAATTATTGCCTTCTTCACCTTTCTCCTTCTGTTTCCTTATAATTATAATGTAGCAATATTATTTCTAGACTTGTTATTGTATTATTGTTTTTATTATTATTGTTATTATTATTATTATTACTGCAAATATTATTGTTACTATTATTATTATACTTGACTTTCGTATTTTTAATATCAGTATATAATAGTTGTATTTAGTCATTAAATAAAATGAGAAAAATCATTTGCCCGTAATGACTTATGTTTATAAAGTTTTGTTGTCTTTTGTATCACTTGAAGTTTGAGTGAAAGTGGAAGGCTTTCTGTTACTGTTACAATACACAAGTACAAGTGTGACGATAGCCTAAAACATGTTGTTATCAATTTGTGAAAAATTGAAACGGATCAAATTGTGTTGTTTTGAGGTTAGGGGGAAGTGTTTTGTTGATTTCCTTAGAGTGATTGTTGTTTCTTTGTTATCATATTTTTTTGTTTTGAATTGTCCCATCGTTGATTTCAGATAGGGGTGAGGAGAAATTGGATGCTATGGATAGGCCGGATTACTTATGTTTTACATTTACATTTGTTTTGGGTTGTTGTTTTTTTTCACCTCTTGTTTTGTTGCTGTTGTCAACCAAGAGAAGTTAAGTTAAGTTGTATCAATACAGCTCAAATTATATATTTTGGTTTTTTTTTTTTTTTTTCGTTGCTTTGAAGATGAGGCACTCGGTGATGCAGAAACAAGGTGTTGGCCACTCAACCAAAAGGTTGTGGGTTAGGTAGAGCTTCTTTTCGGGGAACAAACCCCACCTCCCTTGATTGACACTATGATTACTATACATGACACCTGGTACAAGGTGGTGAATTGACACTATAATTACTATACATGACACCTGGTACAAGGTGGTGAATTGACACTATAATTACTATACATGACACCTGGTACAAGGTGGTGAATTGACACTATAATTACTATAAATGACACCTGGTACAAGGTGGTGAATTGACACTATAATTACTATAAATGACACCTGGTACAAGGTGGTGAATTGACACTATAATTACTATACATGACACCTGGTACAAGGTGGTGAATTGACACTATAATTACTATACATGACACCTGGTACAAGGTGGTGAATTGACACTATAATTACTATAAATGACACCTAATTGAATTGACTATAAATGACACCTGGTACAAGGTGGTGAATTGACACTATAATTACTATAAATGACACCTGGTACAAGGTGGTGAATTGACACTATAATTACTATAAATGACACCTGGTACAAGGTGGTGGATTGACACTATAATTACTATAAATGACACCTGGTACAAGGTGGTGGATTGACACTATAATTACTGTACATGACACCTGGTACAAGGTGGTGAATTGACACTATAATTACTATACATGACACCTGGTACAAGGTGGTGGATTGACACTATAATTACTGTACATGACACCTGGTACAAGGTGGTGAATTGACACTATAATTACTGTAAATGACACCTGGTACAAGGTGGTGGATTGACACTATAATTACTATAAATGACACCTGGTACAAGGTGGTGGATTGACACTATAATTACTATACATGACACCTGGTACAAGATAATGAATTGACACTATAATTACTATAAATGACACCTGGTACAAGGTGGTGAATTGACACTATAATTACTATAAATGACACCAGGTACAAGGTGGTGAATTGACACTATAATTACTATAAATGACACCTGGTACAAGGTGGTGAATTGACACTATAATTACTATAAATGACACCTGGTACAAGGTGGTGGATTGACACTATAATTACTATAAATGACACCTGGTACAAGGTGGTGGATTGACACTTAATTACTATAATTACTATAAATGACACCTGGTACAAGGTGGTGGATTGACACTATAATTACTATAAATGACACCTGGTACAAGGTGGTGAATTGACACTATAATTACTATAAATGACACCTGGTACAAGGTGGTGGATTGACACTATAATTACTATAAATGACACCTGGTACAAGGTGGTGAATTGACACTATAATTACTATAAATGACACCTGGTACAAGGTGGTGAATTGACACTATAATTACTATAAATGACACCTGGTACAAGGTGGTGAATTGACACTATAATTACTATAAATGACACCTGGTACAAGGTGGTGAATTGACACTATAATTACTATAAATGACACCTGGTACAAGGTGGTGGATTGACACTATAATTACTATAAATGACACCTGGTACAAGGTGGTGAATTGACACTATAATTACTATAAATGATATCCGGTACAAGGTGGTGAATTGACACTATAATTACTATAAATGACACCTGGTACAAGGTGGTGAATTGACACTATAATTACTATAAATGACACCTGGTACAAGGTGGTGAATTGACACTATAATTACTATAAATGACACCTGGTACAAGGTGGTGAATTGACACTATAATTACTATAAATGACACCTGGTACAAGGTGGTGGATTGACACTATAATTACTATAAATGACACCTGGTACAAGGTGGTGAATTGACACTATAATTACTATAAATGACACCTGGTACAAGGTGGTGAATTGACACTATAATTACTATAAATGACACCTGGTACAAGGTGGTGGATTGACACTATAATTACTATAAATGACACCTGGTACAAGGTGGTGGATTGACACTATAATTACTATAAATGACACCTGGTACAAGGTGGTGAATTGACACTATAATTACTATAAATGACACCTGGTACAAGGTGGTGAATTGACACTATAATTACTATAAATGACACCTGGTACAAGGTGGTGAATTGACACTATAATTACTATAAATGACATCAAGTACAAGGTGGTGAATTGACACTATAATTACTATAAATGACACCTGGTACAAGGTGGTGGATTGACACTATAATTACTATAAATGACACCTGGTACAAGGTGGTTGATTGACACTATAATTACTATACATGACACCTGGTACAAGGTGGTGAATTGACACTATAATTACTATAAATGACACCTGGTACAAGGTGGTGAATTGACACTATAATTATAATTGACTATACAATGACACCTGGTACAAGGTGGTGGATTGACACTATAATTACTATAAATGACACCTGGTACAAGGTGGTGGATTGACACTATAATTACTATAAATGACACCTGGTACAAGGTGGTGAATTGACACTATAATTACTATAAATGACACCTGGTACAAGGTGGTGAATTGACACTATAATTACTATAAATGACACCTGGTACAAGGTGGTGGATTGACACTATAATTACTATAAATGACATCAGGTACAAGGTGGTGGATTGACACTATAATTACTATAAATGACACCTGGTACAAGGTGGTGGATTGACACTATAATTACTATAAATGACACCTGGTACAAGGTGGTGGATTGACACTATAATTACTATAAATGACACCTGGTACAAGGTGGTGGATTGACACTATAATTACTATACATGACACCTGGTACAAGGTGGTGGATTGACACTATAATTACTATAAATGACACCTGGTACAAGGTGGTGGATTGACACTATAATTACTATAAATGACACCTGGTACAAGGTGGTGGATTGACACTATAATTACTATAAATGACACCTGGTACAAGGTGGTGGATTGACACTATACACCTGGTACAAGGTGGTGGATTGACACTATAATTACTATAAATGACACCTGGTACAAGGTGGTGGATTGACACTATAATTACTATAAATGACACCTGGTACAAGGTGGTGGATTTGACACTATAATTACTATAAATGACACCTGGTACAAGGTGGTGGATTGACACTATAATTACTATAAATGACACCTGGTACAAGGTGGTGGATTGACACTATAATTACTATAAATGACACCTGGTACAAGGTGGTGGATTGACACTATAATTACTATAAATGACACCTGGTACAAGGTGGTGGATTGACACTATAATTACTATAAATGACACCTGGTACAAGGTGGTGGATTGACACTATAATTACTATAAATGACACCTGGTACAAGGTGGTGGATTGACACTATAATTACTATAAATGACACCTGGTACAATGTGGTGGATTGACACTATAATTGGTAAATGACACCTGGTACAAGGTGGTGAATTGACACTATAATTACTATAAATGACACCTGGTACAAGGTGGTGAATTGACACTATAATTACTATAAATGACACCTGGTACAAGGTGGTGGATTGACACTATAATTACTATAAATGACACCTGGTACAAGGTGGTGGATTGACACTATAATTACTATAAATGACACCTGGTACAAGGTGGTGGATTGACACTATAATTACTATAAATGACACCTGGTACAAGGTGGTGGATTGACACTATAATTACTATAAATGACACCTGGTACAAGGTGGTGGATTGACACTATAATTACTATAAATGACACCTGGTACAAGGTGGTGGATTGACACTATAATTACTATAAATGACACCTGGTACAAGGTGGTGGATTGACACTATAATTACTATAAATGACACCTGGTACAAGGTGGTGAATTGACACTATAATTACTATAAATGACACCTGGTACAAGGTGGTGGATTGACACTATAATTACTATAAATGACACCTGGTACAAGGTGGTGGATTGACACTATAATTACTATAAATGACACCTGGTACAAGGTGGTGGATTGACACTATAATTACTATAAATGACACCTGGTACAAGGTGGTGGATTGACACTATAATTACTATAAATGACAAGGTACAAGGTGGTGAATTGACACTATAATTACTATAAATGACACCTGGTACAAGGTGGTGAATTGACACTATAATTACTATAAATGACACCTGGTACAAGGTGGTGAATTGACACTATAATTACTATAAATGACACCTATAAATGGTACAAGGTGGTGGATTGACACTATAATTACTATAAATGACACCTGGTACAAGGTGGTGGATTGACACTATAATTACTATAAATGACACCTGGTACAAGGTGGTGAATTGACACTATAATTACTATAAATGACACCTGGTACAAGGTGGTGAATTGACACTATAATTACTATAAATGACACCTGGTACAAGGTGGTGGATTGACACTATAATTACTATAAATGACACCTGGTACAAGGTGGTGAATTGACACTATAATTACTATAAATGACACCTGGTACAAGGTGGTGGATTGACACTATAATTACTATAAATGACACCTGGTACAAGGTGGTGGATTGACACTATAATTACTATAAATGACACCTGGTACAAGGTGGTGAATTGACACTATAATTACTATAAATGACACCTGGTACAAGGTGGTGGATTGACACTATAATTACTATAAATGACACCTGGTACAAGGTGGTGGATTGACACTATAATTACTATAAATGACACCTGGTACAAGGTGGTGGATTGACACTATAATTACTATAAATGACACCTGGTACAAGGTGGTGGATTGACACTATAATTACTATAAATGACATCCTGGTACAAGGTGGTGAATTGACACTATAATTACTATAAATGACACCTGGTACAAGGTGGTGGATTGACACTATAATTACTATACATGACACCTGGTACAAGGTGGTTGACACTTAATTACTATAAATGACACCTGGTACAAAGTGGTGGATTGACACTAATTACTATACATGACATCCTGGTACAAGGTGGTGGATTGACACTATAATTACTATAAATGACACCTGGTACAAGGTGGTGGATTGACACTATAATTACTATAAATGACACCTGGTACAAGGTGGTGAATTGACACTATAATTACTATAAATGACACCTGGTACAAGGTGGTGAATTGACACTATAATTACTATAAATGACACCTGGTACAAGGTGGTGAATTGACACTATAATTACTATAAATGACACCTGGTACAAGGTGGTGGATTGACACTATAATTACTATAAATGACACCTGGTACAAGGTGGTGGATTGACACTATAATTACTATAAATGACACCTGGTACAAGGTGGTGGATTGACACTATAATTACTATAAATGACACCTGGTACAAGGTGGTGGATTGACACTATAATTACTATAAATGACACCTGGTACAAGGTGGTGGATTGACACTATAATTACTATACATGACACCTGGTACAAGGTGGTGAATTGACACTATAATTACTATAAATGACACCTGGTACAAGGTGGTGAATTGACACTATAATTACTATAAATGACACCTGGGTACAAGGTGGTGGATTGACACTATAATTACTATAAATGACACCTGGTACAAGGTGGTGAATTGACACTATAATAACTATAAATGACATCAAGTACAAGGTGGTGAATTGACACTATAATTACTATAAATGACACCTGGTACAAGGTGGTGAATTGACACTATAATTACTATAAATGACACCTGGTCAATTTGGTGGATTGACACTATAATTACTATACATGACACCTGGTACAAGGTGGTGATTGTTACTATAAATGACACCTGGTACAAGATAATGGATTGACACTATAATTACTATAAATGACACCTGGTACAAGGTGGTGGATTGACACTATAATTACTATAAATGACACCTGGTACAAGGTGGTGGATTGACACTATAATTACTATAAATGACATCCTGGTACAAGGTGGTGGATTGACACTATAATTACTATAAATGACATCTGGTACAAGGTGGTGGATTGACACTATAATTACTATAAATGACACCTGGTACAAGGTGGTGGATTGACACTATAATTACTATAAATGACACCTGGTACAAGGTGGTGGATTGACACTATAATTACTATGACACCTGGTACAAGGACACACTGGTACAAGGTGGTGGATTGACACTATAATTACTATAAATGACACCTGGTACAAGGTGGTGAATTGACACTATAATTACTATACATGACACCTGGTACAAGGTGGTGGATTGACACTATAATTACTATAAATGACACCTGGTACAAGGTGGTGGATTGACACTATAATTACTATAAATGACACCTGGTACAAGGTGGTGGATTGACACTATAATTACTATAAATGACACCTGGTACAAGGTGGTGGATTGACACTATAATTACTATAAATGACACCTGGTACAAGGTGACACTATAATTACTATAAATGACACCTGGTACAAGGTGGTGGATTGACACTATAATTACTATACATGACACCTGGTACAAGGTGGTGGATTGACACTATAATTACTATAAATGACACCTGGTACAAGGTGGTGGATTGACACTATAATTACTGTACATGACACCTGGTACAAGGTGGTGGATTGACACTATAATTACTATAAATGACACCTGGTACAAGGTGGTGGATTGACACTATAATTACTATAAATGACACCTGGTACAAGGTGGTGGATTGACACTATAATTACTATAAATGACACCTGGTACAAGGTGGTTGGACATTAGGTACAAGGTGATTGACACTATAATTACTATAAATGACACCTGGTACAAGGTGGTGATTGACACTATAATTACTATAAATGACACTGGTACAAGGTGTGGATTGACACTATAATTACTATAAATGACATCTGGTACAAGGTGGTGGATTGACACTATAATTACTATAAATGACACCTGGTACAAGGTGGTGGATTGACACTATAATTACTATAAATGACACCTGGTACAAGGTGGTGGATTGACACTATAATTACTGGACACCTGGTACAAGGTGGTGGATTGACACTATAATTACTATAAATGACACCTGGTACAAGGTGGTGGATTGACACTATAATTACTATAAATGACACCTGGTACAAGGTGGTGGATTGACACTATAATTACTTTAAATGACACCTGGTACAAGGTGGTGGATTGACACTATAATTACTATAAATGACACCTGGTACAAGGTGGTGGATTGACACTATAATTACTATACATGACACCTGGTACAAGGTGGTGGATTGACACTATAATACAAGGTGGTGGATTGACACTATAATTACTATACATGACACCTGGTACAAGGTGGTGGATTGACACTATAATTACTATAAATGACACCTGGTACAAGGTGGTGGATTGACACTATAATTACTATAAATGACACCTGGTACAAGGTGGTGGATTGACACTATAATTACTGTACATGACACCTGGTACAAGGTGGTGGATTGATTGACTATAATTACTGTAAATGACACCTGGTACAAGGTGGTGGATTGACACTATAATTACTATAAATGACACCTGGTACAAGGTGGTGGATTGACACTATAATTACTATACATGACACCTGGTACAAGGTGGTGGATTGACACTATAATTACTGTACATGACACCTGGTACAAGGTGGTGGATTGACACTATAATTACTGTACATGACACCTGGTACAAGGTGGTGGATTGACACTATAATTACTTTACATGACACCTGGTACAAGGTGGTGGATTGACACTATAATTACTGTACATGACACCTGGTACAAGGTGGTGGATTGACACTATAATTACTGTACATGACACCTGGTACAAGGTGGTGGATTGACACTATAATTACTGTATGAATTACATCTGGTACAAGGTGGTGGATTGACACTATAATTACTGTACTGACACCTGGTACAAGGTGGTGGATTGACACTATAATTACTGTACATGACACCTGGTACAAGGTGGTGGATTGACACTATAATTACTATAATTGGTACAAGGTGGTGGATTGACACTATAATTACTTTACACACCCTGGTACAAGGTGGTGGATTGACACTATAATTACTTTACATGACACCTGGTACAAGGTGGTGGATTGACACTATAATTACTTTACATGACGCCTGGTACAAGGTGGTGGATTGACACTATAATTACTTTACATGACGCCTGGTACAAGGTGGTGGATTGACACTATAATTACTTTACATGACACCTGGTACAAGGTGGTGGATTGACACTATAATTACTGTACATGACACCTGAGCCCATTGGTGACAGACACCAATGAAAAGAATTAAAAAAAACAGTTTTCATTACTGTGCATCTTAAAGATTCCCTTGTTTATAACTTATAAGGCGAGCGGGACGAAATTTAAACTCTGACCAAAAACACCAAGGTGACCTTAGAACAGTGCTAAAAGGCCGGAATAGATAACAGAACAGAGAAATGTTCGGTCGTCTCGCCCTTTCGTAAGTGACACAGAAAAACATTTTATTGTTTCCATGTTTTCTCTGTGTTACTGTAGAAAGGTGAGCCACCTTCAAAAGTATATTTTTTGTCACGTTTTCAATCTATTAGGCATTTCAATACAGTTCTATATTTTTTTCACTAGTTATCGGCCTACTGCAGTTTTATTCCTTTTTTTTAATATCAGGTTTACCTTATTAAAATATTATTAATCGTTGTGGATGTAAGGAAACTCAAATCAAATAAAAGGTCTGAAGGTTCTAGATTCCTTCGAAAAAAAAATCGTTTTTGTCCATACACCTTTTAACCTTGTCCTTCCTCTTTGTATTTGTCATTTTTGTCTATACACATTTCAGCCTTGTCCTTCCTCTTTGTATTTGTCATTTTTTGTCTATACACATTTCAACCTTGTCCTTCCTCTTTGTATTTGTCATTTTTGTCAATACAACTTTTAACCGTGTCCTTCCTCTTTGTATTTGTCATTTTTGTTTATACACCTTTTAACTTTGTCCTTCCTCTTTGTATTGGTCATTTTTGTCTATACACATTTTAACCTTGTCCTTCTTCTTTGTATTTGTCATTTTTGTCAATACAACTTTTAACCTTGTCCTTCCTCTTTGTATTTGTCATTTTTGTTTATACACCTTTTAACTTTGTCCTTCCTCTTTGTATTTGTCATTTTTGTCTATACACATTTTAACCTTGTCCTTCTTCTTTGTATTTGTCATTTTTGTCAATAGAGCTTTTAACCTTGTCCTTCCTCTTTGTATTTGTCATTTTTGTCAATACAGCTTTTAACCTTGTCCTTCCTCTTTGTATTTGTCATTTTTGTCCATACGCCTCTTAACCTTGTCCTTCCTCTTTGTATTTGTCATTTTTGTCAATACAGCTTTTAACCTTGTCCTTCCTCTTTGTATTTGTCATTTTTGTCCATACACCTTTTAACCTTGTCCTTCCTCTTTGTGTTTGTCATTTTTGTCTATATATCTTTTAACCTTGTCCTTCCTCTTTGTATTTGTCATTTTTATCTATACAACTTTTAACCTTGTCCTTCCTCTTTGTATTTGTCATATTTTTCCATACGCCTTTTAACCTTGTCCTTCCTCTTTTGTATTTGTCATTTTTGTCTATACACCTTTTGACCTTGTCGTTCCTCTTTTTATTTTTCATATTTGTCCATACGCCTTTTAACCTTGTCCTTCCTCTTCGTATTTGTCATTTTTATCAATACAACTTTTAACCTTGTCCTTCATCTTTGTATTTGTCATTTTTGTCAATACAACTTTTAACCTTGTCCTTCATCTTTGTATTTGTCATTTTTGTCAATACAACTTTTAACCTTGTCCTTCATCTTTTATTTGTCATTTTTATCAATACAACTTTTAACCTTGTCCTTCATCTTTGTATTTGTCATTTTTGTCTATACACCTTTTAACCTTGTCCTTCCTCTTTGTACTTGTCATTTTTGTCAATACACCTTTTAACCTTGTCATTCCTCTTTGTATTTGTCATTTTTGTCAATACAGCTTTTAACCGTGTCCTTCCTCTTTGTGTTTGTCATTTTTGTCAATACAGCTTTTAACCATGTCCTTCCTCTTTGTATTTGCCATTTTTGTCAATACAGCTTTTAACCGTGTCCTTCCTCTTTGTATTTGTCATTTTTGTCAATACAGCTTTTAACCGTGTCCTTCCTCTTTGTATTTGTCATATTTGTCAATACAGCTTTTAACCGTGTCCTTCCTCTTTGTATTTGTCATATTTTTCAATACAGCTTTTAACCGTGTCCTTCCTCTTTGTGTTTGTCATTTTTGTCAACACAGCTTTTAACCGTGTCCTTCCTCTTTGTGTTTGTCATTCTTTTCTAGTTCCTAGTAGATTTCCTTCCTTTTGCGGGAAACATTACATTTCAGTGACTTAGTGCGCGATGAAAATGATTGAATATGATTATTAATTAATATTATTATTATTAGTATTATTATTATTATTATTATTATTATTATTATTATTATTATTATTATTATTATTATTATTATTATTATTATTATTATTATTATTATTATTATTATTATTATTATTATTATTATTATTATTATTATTATTATTATTATATTATTATTATTATTATTATTATTATTATTATTATTATTATTATTATTATTATTATTATTAGTAGTAGTAGTAGTAGTAGTAGTAGTAGTAGTAGTAGTAGTAGTAGTAGTAGTAGTAGTAGTAGTAGTAGTAGTAGTAGTAGTAGTAGTAGTAGTAGTAGTAGTAGTAGTAGTAGTAGTAGTAGTAGTAGTAGTAGTAGTAGTAGTAGTAGTAGTAGTAGTAGTAGTAGTATTCACCACACCTCCAGAGTTAGTCGGTCAGTGCGAAGGCATCAAAATGGCGGAAACCCTTTCGGTTCAAGATGTACATGTACATTACAATGAATATAAATATAATCGACATTCGTGTGTTGTTTAGCTTTGAGTCTCAAAGTATGTATCGTTATGAAGTTGGGTTTTTTTTTAAAGGAAACCTTAAATTAACGGTAGAGACTGCACACGGTCTTCTCCTCGGCGTGGAGGTGTGGGGTGGAGAGAGAGGGGGGGGTGGTTGTGTGCCTGTATTACTCATATGGCGAAGGGCGGGGCCGGGGGGGGGCTGGTGTGCCTCTTTAACGCATATGGCTGGGGGGTGGGGGGCGCTTGTCTGCTTCTATGACCAATATGGCTATGGGAGGGGGGGGGCTTGTGTGCCTCTACGACCCATATGGCTAGGGGTGGGGGTTTGTGTACCTCTGTAACGCATATAGCTATGGAGGGGGGCTTGTGCTCCTGTATAACTGTATAACCCATATGGCTATGGGGGGGGTCTTGTGTGCCTCTATAACGCATATGGCTATGGAGGGGGGGATCTGTGTGCCTCTATAACCCATATGGCTATGGAGGGTGGGATCTGTGTGCCTCTATAACGCATATGGCTAGGGGGGAAATTGTGTACCTCTATAACGCATATGGCTAGGGGGGAGGGCTTGTATGCCTCTATAAACCATATGGCTATGGGGGCTTGAATGCCTCTATAACCCATATAGCCAGGGGGGGGCTTGTGTGCCTCTATAATCCATATGGCTATGGGGGGGGGGGTGTGTGTGCCTCTATAAGCCACATGGCTGGGGGGGGCATGTGTGCCTCTATAAGCCATATGGCTATGGGGGGGGGGGCTTGTGTGCCTCTATAAGCCATATGGCTAGGGGGGGCTTGTGTGCCTCTATAAGCCATATGGCTATGGGGGAGCTTTCTACGACCCATATGGCTATGGGGAGGGGAGCTTGTGGGGCCTCTATAACCAATATGGCTATGGGGGGGATTGTATGCCACTAAGACCCATATGGCTATCGAGGGAAGGGGGTTGTGTGCCTCTATAACCAATATGGCTATGGGGGGATTGTATGCCACTAAGACCCATATGGCTATGGGGGTGCTTGTGTACATCTATGATCCATATAGCTATGGGGGGTGGGGGGCTTGTATGCTTCTATGGCCCATATGACTAGGGGGTGGGGCTTTTTTAACTTCATCTGTGAGTTGAGAACTAACTGTTGTAGAAAATTGAGAGCTCTAGACTGTTTTAGTAAGCGGGAAATTTTAAACATAGGAGAAATGATGTAGCCAAAAAGCAACAAATTCAACCATTTTAATTAATGGTCATGATATGAACTTGAGATTAACTGTAAGATGAAAAACAATACTCTAAATCTTTTTCTTTTAACTTCATCTGTGAGTTGAGAACTAACTGTCGTAGAAAATTGAGAGCTCTAGACCGTTTTAGTAAGCGGGAAATTTTAAACATAGGAGAAATGATGTAGCCAAAAAGCAACAAATTCAACCATTTTAATTAATGGTCATGATATGAACTAGAGATTAACTGTAAGATGAAAAACAATACTCTAAATCTTTTTCTTTTAACTTCATCTGTGAGTTGAGAACTAACTGTCGTAGAAAATTGAGAGCTCTAGACCGTTTTAGTAAGCGGGAAATTTTAAACATAGGAGAAATGATGTAGCCAAAAAGCAACAAATTCAACCATTTTAATTAATGGTCATGATATGAACTAGAGATTAACTGTAAGATGAAAAACAATACTCTAAATCTTTTTCTTTTAACTTCATCTGTGAGTTGAGAACTAACTGTCGTAGAAAATTGAGAGCTCTAGACTGTTTTAGTAAGCGGGAAATTTTAAACATAGGAGAAATGATGTAGCCAAAAGACAACAAATTCAACCATTTTAATTAATGGTCATGATATGAACTTGAGATTAACTGTAAGATGAAAAACAATACTCTAAATCTTTTTCTTTTAACTTCATCTGTGAGTTGAGAACTAACTGTCGTAGAAAATTGAGAGCTCTAGACCGTTTTAGTAAGCGGGAAATTTTAAACATAGGAGAAATGATGTAGCCAAAAAGCAACAAATTCAACCATTTTAATTAATGGTCATGATATGAACTTGAGATTAACTGTAAGATGAAAAACAATACTCTAAATCTTTTTCTTTTAACTTCATCTGTGAGTTGAGAACTAACTGTCGTAGAAAATTGAGAGCTCTAGACCGTTTTAGTAAGCGGGAAATTTTAAACATAGGAGAAATGATGTAGCCAAAAAGCAACAAATTCAACCATTTTAATTAATGGTCATGATATGAACTAGAGATTAACTGTAAGATGAAAAACAATACTCTAAATCTTTTTCTTTTAACTTCATCTGTGAGTTGAGAACTAACTGTCGTAGAAAATTGAGAGCTCTAGACTGTTTTAGTAAGCGGGAAATTTTAAACATAGGAGAAATGATGTAGCCAAAAAGACAACAAATTCAACCATTTTAATTAATGGTCATGATATGAACTAGAGATTAACTGTAAGATGAAAAACAATACTCTAAATCTTTTTCTTTTAACTTCATCTGTGAGTTGAGAACTAACTGTCGTAGAAAATTGAGAGCTCTAGACTGTTTTAGTAAGCGGGAAATTTTAAACATAGGAGAAATGATGTAGCCAAAAAGCAACAAATTCAACCATTTTAATTAATGGTCATGATATGAACTAGAGATTAACTGTAAGATGAAAAACAATACTCTAAATCTTTTTCTTTTAACTTCATCTGTGAGTTGAGAACTAACTGTCGTAGAAAATTGAGAGCTCTAGACTGTTTTAGTAAGCGGGAAATTTTAAACATAGGAGAAATGATGTAGCCAAAAAGCAACAAATTCAACCATTTTAATTAATGGTCATGATATGAACTTGAGATTAACTGTAAGATGAAAAACAATACTCTAAATCTTTTTCTTTTAACTTCATCTGTGAGTTGAGAACTAACTGTCGTAGAAAATTGAGAGCTCTAGACCGTTTTAGTAAGCGGGAAATTTTAAACATAGGAGAAATGATGTAGCCAAAAAGCAACAAATTCAACCATTTTAATTAATGGTCATGATATGAACTAGAGATTAACTGTAAGATGAAAAACAATACTCTAAATCTTTTTCTTTTAACTTCATCTGTGAGTTGAGAACTAACTGTCGTAGAAAATTGAGAGCTCTAGACCGTTTTAGTAAGCGGGAAATTTTAAACATAGGAGAAATGATGTAGCCAAAAAGCAACAAATTCAACCATTTTAATTAATGGTCATGATATGAACTAGAGATTAACTGTAAGATGAAAAACAATACTCTAAATCTTTTTCTTTTAACTTCATCTGTGAGTTGAGAACTAACTGTCGTAGAAAATTGAGAGCTCTAGACCGTTTTAGTAAGCGGGAAATTTTAAACATAGGAGAAATGATGTAGCCAAAAAGCAACAAATTCAACCATTTTAATTAATGGTCATGATATGAACTTGAGATTAACTGTAAGATGAAAAACAATACTCTAAATCTTTTTCTTTTAACTTCATCTGTGAGTTGAGAACTAACTGTCGTAGAAAATTGAGAGCTCTAGACCGTTTTAGTAAGCGGGAAATTTTAAACATAGGAGAAATGATGTAGCCAAAAAGCAACAAATTCAACCATTTTAATTAATGGTCATGATATGAACTAGAGATTAACTGTAAGATGAAAAACAATACTCTAAATCTTTTTCTTTTAACTTCATCTGTGAGTTGAGAACTAACTGTCGTAGAAAATTGAGAGCTCTAGACTGTTTTAGTAAGCGGGAAATTTTAAACATAGGAGAAATGATGTAGCCAAAAAGACAACAAATTCAACCATTTTAATTAATGGTCATGATATGAACTAGAGATTAACTGTAAGATGAAAAACAATACTCTAAATCTTTTTCTTTTAACTTCATCTGTGAGTTGAGAACTAACTGTCGTAGAAAATTGAGAGCTCTAGACCGTTTTAGTAAGCGGGAAATTTTAAACATAGGAGAAATGATGTAGCCAAAAGACAACAAATTCAACCATTTTAATTAATGGTCATGATATGAACTTGAGATTAACTGTAAGATGAAAAACAATACTCTAAATCTTTTTCTTTTAACTTCATCTGTGAGTTGAGAACTAACTGTCGTAGAAAATTGAGAGCTCTAGACCGTTTTAGTAAGCGGGAAATTTTAAACATAGGAGAAATGATGTAGCCAAAAAGCAACAAATTCAACCATTTTAATTAATGGTCATGATATGAACTTGAGATTAACTGTAAGATGAAAAACAATACTCTAAATCTTTTTCTTTTAACTTCATCTGTGAGTTGAGAACTAACTGTCGTAGAAAATTGAGAGCTCTAGACCGTTTTAGTAAGCGGGAAATTTTAAACATAGGAGAAATGATGTAGCCAAAAAGCAACAAATTCAACCATTTTAATTAATGGTCATGATATGAACTAGAGATTAACTGTAAGATGAAAAACAATACTCTAAATCTTTTTCTTTTAACTTCATCTGTGAGTTGAGAACTAACTGTCGTAGAAAATTGAGAGCTCTAGACCGTTTTAGTAAGCGGGAAATTTTAAACATAGGAGAAATGATGTAGCCAAAAAGCAACAAATTCAACCATTTTAATTAATGGTCATGATATGAACTAGAGATTAACTGTAAGATGAAAAACAATACTCTAAATCTTTTTCTTTTAACTTCATCTGTGAGTTGAGAACTAACTGTCGTAGAAAATTGAGAGCTCTAGACTGTTTTAGTAAGCGGGAAATTTTAAACATAGGAGAAATTTTTCAAATTTTATAATGGAGAAATGATTAACTAGATGAAAAACCAAAAAGAACTAACTGTCAAAAATTGAGAGCAAATTCAACCATTTTTTAATTAATGGTCATGATATGAACTTGAGATTAACTGTAAGATGAAAAACAATACTCTAAATCTTTTTCTTTTAACTTCATCTGTGAGTTGAGAACTAACTGTCGTAGAAAATTGAGAGCTCTAGACCGTTTTAGTAAGCGGGAAATTTTAAACATAGGAGAAATGATGTAGCCAAAAAGCAACAAATTCAACCATTTTAATTAATGGTCATGATATGAACTAGAGATTAACTGTAAGATGAAAAACAATACTCTAAATCTTTTTCTTTTAACTTCATCTGTGAGTTGAGAACTAACTGTCGTAGAAAATTGAGAGCTCTAGACCGTTTTAGTAAGCGGGAAATTTAAACATAGGAGAAATGATGTAGCCAAAAAGCAACAAATTCAACCATTTTAATTAATGGTCATGATATGAACTTGAGATTAACTGTAAGATGAAAAACAATACTCTAAATCTTTTTCTTTTAACTTCATCTGTGAGTTGAGAACTAACTGTCGTAGAAAATTGAGAGCTCTAGACCGTTTTAGTAAGCGGGAAATTTTAAACATAGGAGAAATGATGTAGCCAAAAAGCAACAAATTCAACCATTTTAATTAATGGTCATGATATGAACTTGAGATTAACTGTAAGATGAAAAACAATACTCTAAATCTTTTTCTTTTAACTTCATCTGTGAGTTGAGAACTAACTGTCGTAGAAAATTGAGAGCTCTAGACCGTTTTAGTAAGCGGGAAATTTTAAACATAGGAGAAATGATGTAGCCAAAAAGCAACAAATTCAACCATTTTAATTAATGGTCATGATATGAACTTGAGATTAACTGTAAGATGAAAAACAATACTCTAAATCTTTTTCTTTTAACTTCATCTGTGAGTTGAGAACTAACTGTCGTAGAAAATTGAGAGCTCTAGACCGTTTTAGTAAGCGGGAAATTTTAAACATAGGAGAAATGATGTAGCCAAAAAACAACAAATTCAACCATTTTAATTAATGGTCATGATATGAACTAGAGATTAACTGTAAGATGAAAAACAATACTCTAAATCTTTTTCTTTTAACTTCATCTGTGAGTTGAGAACTAACTGTCGTAGAAAATTGAGAGCTCTAGACTGTTTTAGTAAGCGGGAAATTTTAAACATAGGAGAAATGATGTAGCCAAAAAGCAACAAATTCAACCATTTTAATTAATGGTCATGATATGAACTTGAGATTAACTGTAAGATGAAAAACAATACTCTAAATCTTTTTCTTTTAACTTCATCTGTGAGTTGAGAACTAACTGTCGTAGAAAATTGAGAGCTCTAGACCGTTTTAGTAAGCGGGAAATTTTAAACATAGGAGAAATGATGTAGCCAAAAAGCAACAAATTCAACCATTTTAATTAATGGTCATGATATGAACTTGAGATTAACTGTAAGATGAAAAACAATACTCTAAATCTTTTTCTTTTAACTTCATCTGTGAGTTGAGAACTAACTGTCGTAGAAAATTGAGAGCTCTAGACCGTTTTAGTAAGCGGGAAATTTTAAACATAGGAGAAATGATGTAGCCAAAAAGCAACAAATTCAACCATTTTATTTAATGGTCATGATATGAACTAGAGATTAACTGTAAGATGAAAAACAATACTCTAAATCTTTTTCTTTTAACTTCATCTGTGAGTTGAGAACTAACTGTCGTAGAAAATTGAGAGCTCTAGACTGTTTTAGTAAGCGGGAAATTTTAAACATAGGAGAAATGATGTAGCCAAAAGACAACAAATTCAACCATTTTAATTAATGGTCATGATATGAACTTGAGATTAACTGTAAGATGAAAAACAATACTCTAAATCTTTTTCTTTTAACTTCATCTGTGAGTTGAGAACTAACTGTCGTAGAAAATTGAGAGCTCTAGACCGTTTTAGTAAGCGGGAAATTTTAAACATAGGAGAAATGATGTAGCCAAAAAGCAACAAATTCAACCATTTTAATTAATGGTCATGATATGAACTAGAGATTAACTGTAAGATGAAAAACAATACTCTAAATCTTTTTCTTTTAACTTCATCTGTGAGTTGAGAACTAACTGTCGTAGAAAATTGAGAGCTCTAGACTGTTTTAGTAAGCGGGAAATTTTAAACATAGGAGAAATGATGTAGCCAAAAAGCAACAAATTCAACCATTTTAATTAATGGTCATGATATGAACTTGAGATTAACTGTAAGATGAAAAACAATACTCTAAATCTTTTTCTTTTAACTTCATCTGTGAGTTGAGAACTAACTGTCGTAGAAAATTGAGAGCTCTAGACCGTTTTAGTAAGCGGGAAATTTTAAACATAGGAGAAATGATGTAGCCAAAAAGCAACAAATTCAACCATTTTAATTAATGGTCATGATATGAACTAGAGATTAACTGTAAGATGAAAAACAATACTCTAAATCTTTTTCTTTTAACTTCATCTGTGAGTTGAGAACTAACTGTCGTAGAAAATTGAGAGCTCTAGACTGTTTTAGTAAGCGGGAAATTTTAAACATAGGAGAAATGATGTAGCCAAAAAGCAACAAATTCAACCATTTTAATTAATGGTCATGATATGAACTTGAGATTAACTGTAAGATGAAAAACAATACTCTAAATCTTTTTCTTTTAACTTCATCTGTGAGTTGAGAACTAACTGTCGTAGAAAATTGAGAGCTCTAGACTGTTTTAGTAAGCGGGAAATTTTAAACATAGGAGAAATGATGTAGCCAAAAAGCAACAAATTCAACCATTTTAATTAATGGTCATGATATGAACTTGAGATTAACTGTAAGATGAAAAACAATACTCTAAATCTTTTTCTTTTAACTTCATCTGTGAGTTGAGAACTAACTGTCGTAGAAAATTGAGAGCTCTAGACCGTTTTAGTAAGCGGGAAATTTTAAACATAGGAGAAATGATGTAGCCAAAAAGCAACAAATTCAACCATTTTAATTAATGGTCATGATATGAACTAGAGATTAACTGTAAGATGAAAAACAATACTCTAAATCTTTTTCTTTTAACTTCATCTGTGAGTTGAGAACTAACTGTCGTAGAAAATTGAGAGCTCTAGACTGTTTTAGTAAGCGGGAAATTTTAAACATAGGAGAAATGATGTAGCCAAAAAGACAACAAATTCAACCATTTTAATTAATGGTCATGATATGAACTAGAGATTAACTGTAAGATGAAAAACAATACTCTAAATCTTTTTCTTTTAACTTCATCTGTGAGTTGAGAACTAACTGTCGTAGAAAATTGAGAGCTCTAGACTGTTTTAGTAAGCGGGAAATTTTAAACATAGGAGAAATGATGTAGCCAAAAAGCAACAAATTCAACCATTTTAATTAATGGTCATGATATGAACTTGAGATTAACTGTAAGATGAAAAACAATACTCTAAATCTTTTTCTTTTAACTTCATCTGTGAGTTGAGAACTAACTGTCGTAGAAAATTGAGAGCTCTAGACCGTTTTAGTAAGCGGGAAATTTTAAACATAGGAGAAATGATGTAGCCAAAAAGCAACAAATTCAACCATTTTAATTAATGGTCATGATATGAACTAGAGATTAACTGTAAGATGAAAAACAATACTCTAAATCTTTTTCTTTTAACTTCATCTGTGAGTTGAGAACTAACTGTCGTAGAAAATTGAGAGCTCTAGACCGTTTTAGTAAGCGGGAAATTTTAAACATAGGAGAAATGATGTAGCCAAAAAGCAACAAATTCAACCATTTTAATTAATGGTCATGATATGAACTAGAGATTAACTGTAAGATGAAAAACAATACTCTAAATCTTTTTCTTTTAACTTCATCTGTGAGTTGAGAACTAACTGTCGTAGAGAAAATTGAGAGCTCTAGACCGTTTTAGTAAGCGGGAAATTTTAAACATAGGAGAAATGATGTAGCCAAAAAGCAACAAATTCAACCATTTTAATTAATGGTCATGATATGAACTTGAGATTAACTGTAAGATGAAAAACAATACTCTAAATCTTTTTCTTTTAACTTCATCTGTGAGTTGAGAACTAACTGTCGTAGAAAATTGAGAGCTCTAGACCGTTTTAGTAAGCGGGAAATTTTAAACATAGGAGAAATGATGTAGCCAAAAAGCAACAAATTCAACCATTTTAATTAATGGTCATGATATGAACTAGAGATTAACTGTAAGATGAAAAACAATACTCTAAATCTTTTTCTTTTAACTTCATCTGTGAGTTGAGAACTAACTGTCGTAGAAAATTGAGAGCTCTAGACCGTTTTAGTAAGCGGGAAATTTTAAACATAGGAGAAATGATGTAGCCAAAAAGCAACAAATTCAACCATTTTAATTAATGGTCATGATATGAACTTGAGATTAACTGTAAGATGAAAAACAATACTCTAAATCTTTTTCTTTTAACTTCATCTGTGAGTTGAGAACTAACTGTCGTAGAAAATTGAGAGCTCTAGACTGTTTTAGTAAGCGGGAAATTTTAAACATAGGAGAAATGATGTAGCCAAAAAGCAACAAATTCAACCATTTTAATTAATGGTCATGATATGAACTTGAGATTAACTGTAAGATGAAAAACAATACTCTAAATCTTTTTCTTTTAACTTCATCTGTGAGTTGAGAACTAACTGTCGTAGAAAATTGAGAGCTCTAGACCGTTTTAGTAAGCGGGAAATTTTAAACATAGGAGAAATGATGTAGCCAAAAAGCAACAAATTCAACCATTTTAATTAATGGTCATGATATGAACTTGAGATTAACTGTAAGATGAAAAACAATACTCTAAATCTTTTTCTTTTAACTTCATCTGTGAGTTGAGAACTAACTGTCGTAGAAAATTGAGAGCTCTAGACCGTTTTAGTAAGCGGGAAATTTTAAACATAGGAGAAATGATGTAGCCAAAAAGCAACAAATTCAACCATTTTAATTAATGGTCATGATATGAACTTGAGATTAACTGTAAGATGAAAAACAATACTCTAAATCTTTTTCTTTTAACTTCATCTGTGAGTTGAGAACTAACTGTCGTAGAAAATTGAGAGCTCTAGACCGTTTTAGTAAGCGGGAAATTTTAAACATAGGAGAAATGATGTAGCCAAAAAGCAACAAATTCAACCATTTTAATTAATGGTCATGATATGAACTAGAGATTAACTGTAAGATGAAAAACAATACTCTAAATCTTTTTCTTTTAACTTCATCTGTGAGTTGAGAACTAACTGTCGTAGAAAATTGAGAGCTCTAGACTGTTTTAGTAAGCGGGAAATTTTAAACATAGGAGAAATGATGTAGCCAAAAAGCAACAAATTCAACCATTTTAATTAATGGTCATGATATGAACTAGAGATTAACTGTAAGATGAAAAAAATACTCTAAATCTTTTTCTTTTAACTTCATCTGTGAGTTGAGAACTAACTGTCGTAGAAAATTGAGAGCTCTAGACTGTTTTAGTAAGCGGGAAATTTTAAACATAGGAGAAATGATGTAGCCAAAAAGACAACAAATTCAACCATTTTAATTAATGGTCATGATATGAACTTGAGATTAACTGTAAGATGAAAAACAATACTCTAAATCTTTTTCTTTTAACTTCATCTGTGAGTTGAGAACTAACTGTCGTAGAAAATTGAGAGCTCTAGACCGTTTTAGTAAGCGGGAAATTTTAAACATAGGAGAAATGATGTAGCCAAAAAGCAACAAATTCAACCATTTTAATTAATGGTCATGATATGAACTTGAGATTAACTGTAAGATGAAAAACAATACTCTAAATCTTTTTCTTTTAACTTCATCTGTGAGTTGAGAACTAACTGTCGTAGAAAATTGAGAGCTCTAGACCGTTTTAGTAAGCGGGAAATTTTAAACATAGGAGAAATGATGTAGCCAAAAAGCAACAAATTCAACCATTTTAATTAATGGTCATGATATGAACTTGAGATTAACTGTAAGATGAAAAACAATACTCTAAATCTTTTTCTTTTAACTTCATCTGTGAGTTGAGAACTAACTGTCGTAGAAAATTGAGAGCTCTAGACCGTTTTAGTAAGCGGGAAATTTTAAACATAGGAGAAATGATGTAGCCAAAAAGCAACAAATTCAACCATTTTAATTAATGGTCATGATATGAACTAGAGATTAACTGTAAGATGAAAAACAATACTCTAAATCTTTTTCTTTTAACTTCATCTGTGAGTTGAGAACTAACTGTCGTAGAAAATTGAGAGCTCTAGACTGTTTTAGTAAGCGGGAAATTTTAAACATAGGAGAAATGATGTAGCCAAAAAGACAACAAATTCAACCATTTTAATTAATGGTCATGATATGAACTTGAGATTAACTGTAAGATGAAAAACAATACTCTAAATCTTTTTCTTTTAACTTCATCTGTGAGTTGAGAACTAACTGTCGTAGAAAATTGAGAGCTCTAGACCGTTTTAGTAAGCGGGAAATTTTAAACATAGGAGAAATGATGTAGCCAAAAAGCAACAAATTCAACCATTTTAATTAATGGTCATGATATGAACTAGAGATTAACTGTAAGATGAAAAACAATACTCTAAATCTTTTTCTTTTAACTTCATCTGTGAGTTGAGAACTAACTGTCGTAGAAAATTGAGAGCTCTAGACTGTTTTAGTAAGCGGGAAATTTTAAACATAGGAGAAATGATGTAGCCAAAAGACAACAAATTCAACCATTTTAATTAATGGTCATGATATGAACTAGAGATTAACTGTAAGATGAAAAACAATACTCTAAATCTTTTTCTTTTAACTTCATCTGTGAGTTGAGAACTAACTGTCGTAGAAAATTGAGAGCTCTAGACCGTTTTAGTAAGCGGGAAATTTTAAACATAGGAGAAATGATGTAGCCAAAAAGCAACAAATTCAACCATTTTAATTAATGGTCATGATATGAACTTGAGATTAACTGTAAGATGAAAAACAATACTCTAAATCTTTTTCTTTTAACTTCATCTGTGAGTTGAGAACTAACTGTCGTAGAAAATTGAGAGCTCTAGACTGTTTTAGTAAGCGGGAAATTTTAAACATAGGAGAAATGATGTAGCCAAAAAGCAACAAATTCAACCATTTTAATTAATGGTCATGATATGAACTTGAGATTAACTGTAAGATGAAAAACAATACTCTAAATCTTTTTCTTTTAACTTCATCTGTGAGTTGAGAACTAACTGTCGTAGAAAATTGAGAGCTCTAGACCGTTTTAGTAAGCGGGAAATTTTAAACATAGGAGAAATGATGTAGCCAAAAAGCAACAAATTCAACCATTTTAATTAATGGTCATGATATGAACTTGAGATTAACTGTAAGATGAAAAACAATACTCTAAATCTTTTTCTTTTAACTTCATCTGTGAGTTGAGAACTAACTGTCGTAGAAAATTGAGAGCTCTAGACCGTTTTAGTAAGCGGGAAATTTTAAACATAGGAGAAATGATGTAGCCAAAAAGCAACAAATTCAACCATTTTAATTAATGGTCATGATATGAACTAGAGATTAACTGTAAGATGAAAAACAATACTCTAAATCTTTTTCTTTTAACTTCATCTGTGAGTTGAGAACTAACTGTCGTAGAAAATTGAGAGCTCTAGACCGTTTTAGTAAGCGGGAAATTTTAAACATAGGAGAAATGATGTAGCCAAAAAGCAACAAATTCAACCATTTTAATTAATGGTCATGATATGAACTAGAGATTAACTGTAAGATGAAAAACAATACTCTAAATCTTTTTCTTTTAACTTCATCTGTGAGTTGAGAACTAACTGTCGTAGAAAATTGAGAGCTCTAGACTGTTTTAGTAAGCGGGAAATTTTAAACATAGGAGAAATGATGTAGCCAAAAAGCAACAAATTCAACCATTTTAATTAATGGTCATGATATGAACTAGAGATTAACTGTAAGATGAAAAACAATACTCTAAATCTTTTTCTTTTAACTTCATCTGTGAGTTGAGAACTAACTGTCGTAGAAAATTGAGAGCTCTAGACCGTTTTAGTAAGCGGGAAATTTTAAACATAGGAGAAATGATGTAGCCAAAAGCAACAAATTCAACCATTTTAATTAATGGTCATGATATGAACTAGAGATTAACTGTAAGATGAAAAACAATACTCTAAATCTTTTTCTTTTAACTTCATCTGTGAGTTGAGAACTAACTGTCGTAGAAAATTGAGAGCTCTAGACTGTTTTAGTAAGCGGGAAATTTTAAACATAGGAGAAATGATGTAGCCAAAAAGCAACAAATTCAACCATTTTAAGTAATGGTCATGATATGAACTAGAGATTAACTGTAAGATGAAAAACAATACTCTAAATCTTTTTCTTTTAACTTCATCTGAGTTGAGAACTAACTGTCGTAGAAAATTGAGAGCTCTAGACTGTTTTAGTAAGCGGGAAATTTTAAACATAGGAGAAATGATGTAGCCAAAAAGCAACAAATTCAACCATTTTAATTAATGGTCATGATATGAACTAGAGATTAACTGTAAGATGAAAAACAATACTCTAAATCTTTTTCTTTTAACTTCATCTGTGAGTTGAGAACTAACTGTCGTAGAAAATTGAGAGCTCTAGACTGTTTTAGTAAGCGGGAAATTTTAAACATAGGAGAAATGATGTAGCCAAAAAGCAACAAATTCAACCATTTTAATTAATGGTCATGATATGAACTTGAGATTAACTGTAAGATGAAAAACAATACTCTAAATCTTTTTCTTTTAACTTCATCTGTGAGTTGAGAACTAACTGTCGTAGAAAATTGAGAGCTCTAGACTGTTTTAGTAAGCGGGAAATTTTAAACATAGGAGAAATGATGTAGCCAAAAAGCAACAAATTCAACCATTTTAATTAATGGTCATGATATGAACTTGAGATTAACTGTAAGATGAAAAACAATACTCTAAATCTTTTTCTTTTAACTTCATCTGTGAGTTGAGAACTAACTGTCGTAGAAAATTGAGAGCTCTAGACCGTTTTAGTAAGCGGGAAATTTTAAACATAGGAGAAATGATGTAGCCAAAAAGCAACAAATTCAACCATTTTAATTAATGGTCATGATATGAACTTGAGATTAACTGTAAGATGAAAAACAATACTCTAAATCTTTTTCTTTTAACTTCATCTGTGAGTTGAGAACTAACTGTCGTAGAAAATTGAGAGCTCTAGACCGTTTTAGTAAGCGGGAAATTTTAAACATAGGAGAAATGATGTAGCCAAAAAGCAACAAATTCAACCATTTTAATTAATGGTCATGATATGAACTTGAGATTAACTGTAAGATGAAAAACAATACTCTAAATCTTTTTCTTTTAACTTCATCTGTGAGTTGAGAACTAACTGTCGTAGAAAATTGAGAGCTCTAGACCGTTTTAGTAAGCGGGAAATTTTAAACATAGGAGAAATGATGTAGCCAAAAAGCAACAAATTCAACCATTTTAATTAATGGTCATGATATGAACTTGAGATTAACTGTAAGATGAAAAACAATACTCTAAATCTTTTTCTTTTAACTTCATCTGTGAGTTGAGAACTAACTGTCGTAGAAAATTGAGAGCTCTAGACCGTTTTAGTAAGCGGGAAATTTTAAACATAGGAGAAATGATGTAGCCAAAAAGCAACAAATTCAACCATTTTAATTAATGGTCATGATATGAACTAGAGATTAACTGTAAGATGAAAAACAATACTCTAAATCTTTTTCTTTTAACTTCATCTGTGAGTTGAGAACTAACTGTCGTAGAAAATTGAGAGCTCTAGACTGTTTTAGTAAGCGGGAAATTTTAAACATAGGAGAAATGATGTAGCCAAAAAGCAACAAATTCAACCATTTTAATTAATGGTCATGATATGAACTTGAGATTAACTGTAAGATGAAAAACAATACTCTAAATCTTTTTCTTTTAACTTCATCTGTGAGTTGAGAACTAACTGTCGTAGAAAATTGAGAGCTCTAGACCGTTTTAGTAAGCGGGAAATTTTAAACATAGGAGAAATGATGTAGCCAAAAAGCAACAAATTCAACCATTTTAATTAATGGTCATGATATGAACTTGAGATTAACTGTAAGATGAAAAACAATACTCTAAATCTTTTTCTTTTAACTTCATCTGTGAGTTGAGAACTAACTGTCGTAGAAAATTGAGAGCTCTAGACCGTTTTAGTAAGCGGGAAATTTTAAACATAGGAGAAATGATGTAGCCAAAAAGCAACAAATTCAACCATTTTAATTAATGGTCATGATATGAACTTGAGATTAACTGTAAGATGAAAAACAATACTCTAAATCTTTTTCTTTTAACTTCATCTGTGAGTTGAGAACTAACTGTCGTAGAAAATTGAGAGCTCTAGACTGTTTTAGTAAGCGGGAAATTTTAAACATAGGAGAAATGATGTAGCCAAAAGACAACAAATTCAACCATTTTAATTAATGGTCATGATATGAACTTGAGATTAACTGTAAGATGAAAAACAATACTCTAAATCTTTTTCTTTTAACTTCATCTGTGAGTTGAGAACTAACTGTCGTAGAAAATTGAGAGCTCTAGACTGTTTTAGTAAGCGGGAAATTTTAAACATAGGAGAAATGATGTAGCCAAAAAGCAACAAATTCAACCATTTTAATTAATGGTCATGATATGAACTTGAGATTAACTGTAAGATGAAAAACAATACTCTAAATCTTTTTCTTTTAACTTCATCTGTGAGTTGAGAACTAACTGTCGTAGAAAATTGAGAGCTCTAGACCGTTTTAGTAAGCGGGAAATTTTAAACATAGGAGAAATGATGTAGCCAAAAAGCAACAAATTCAACCATTTTAATTAATGGTCATGATATGAACTAGAGATTAACTGTAAGATGAAAAACAATACTCTAAATCTTTTTCTTTTAACTTCATCTGTGAGTTGAGAACTAACTGTCGTAGAAAATTGAGAGCTCTAGACTGTTTTAGTAAGCGGGAAATTTTAAACATAGGAGAAATGATGTAGCCAAAAAGCAACAAATTCAACCATTTTAATTAATGGTCATGATATGAACTAGAGATTAACTGTAAGATGAAAAACAATACTCTAAATCTTTTTCTTTTAACTTCATCTGTGAGTTGAGAACTAACTGTCGTAGAAAATTGAGAGCTCTAGACTGTTTTAGTAAGCGGGAAATTTTAAACATAGGAGAAATGATGTAGCCAAAAAGCAACAAATTCAACCATTTTAATTAATGGTCATGATATGAACTTGAGATTAACTGTAAGATGAAAAACAATACTCTAAATCTTTTTCTTTTAACTTCATCTGTGAGTTGAGAACTAACTGTCGTAGAAAATTGAGAGCTCTAGACCGTTTTAGTAAGCGGGAAATTTTAAACATAGGAGAAATGATGTAGCCAAAAAGCAACAAATTCAACCATTTTAATTAATGGTCATGATATGAACTAGAGATTAACTGTAAGATGAAAAACAATACTCTAAATCTTTTTCTTTTAACTTCATCTGTGAGTTGAGAACTAACTGTCGTAGAAAATTGAGAGCTCTAGACCGTTTTAGTAAGCGGGAAATTTTAAACATAGGAGAAATGATGTAGCCAAAAAGCAACAAATTCAACCATTTTAATTAATGGTCATGATATGAACTTGAGATTAACTGTAAGATGAAAAACAATACTCTAAATCTTTTTCTTTTAACTTCATCTGTGAGTTGAGAACTAACTGTCGTAGAAAATTGAGAGCTCTAGACCGTTTTAGTAAGCGGGAAATTTTAAACATAGGAGAAATGATGTAGCCAAAAAGCAACAAATTCAACCATTTTAATTAATGGTCATGATATGAACTTGAGATTAACTGTAAGATGAAAAACAATACTCTAAATCTTTTTCTTTTAACTTCATCTGTGAGTTGAGAACTAACTGTCGTAGAAAATTGAGAGCTCTAGACCGTTTTAGTAAGCGGGAAATTTTAAACATAGGAGAAATGATGTAGCCAAAAAGCAACAAATTCAACCATTTTAATTAATGGTCATGATATGAACTAGAGATTAACTGTAAGATGAAAAACAATACTCTAAATCTTTTTCTTTTAACTTCATCTGTGAGTTGAGAACTAACTGTCGTAGAAAATTGAGAGCTCTAGACTGTTTTAGTAAGCGGGAAATTTTAAACATAGGAGAAATGATGTAGCCAAAAAGCAACAAATTCAACCATTTTAATTAATGGTCATGATATGAACTAGAGATTAACTGTAAGATGAAAAACAATACTCTAAATCTTTTTCTTTTAACTTCATCTGTGAGTTGAGAACTAACTGTCGTAGAAAATTGAGAGCTCTAGACTGTTTTAGTAAGCGGGAAATTTTAAACATAGGAGAAATGATGTAGCCAAAAAGCAACAAATTCAACCATTTTAATTAATGGTCATGATATGAACTAGAGATTAACTGTAAGATGAAAAACAATACTCTAAATCTTTTTCTTTTAACTTCATCTGTGAGTTGAGAACTAACTGTCGTAGAAAATTGAGAGCTCTAGACTGTTTTAGTAAGCGGGAAATTTTAAACATAGGAGAAATGATGTAGCCAAAAAGCAACAAATTCAACCATTTTAATTAATGGTCATGATATGAACTAGAGATTAACTGTAAGATGAAAAACAATACTCTAAATCTTTTTCTTTTAACTTCATCTGTGAGTTGAGAACTAACTGTCGTAGAAAATTGAGAGCTCTAGACTGTTTTAGTAAGCGGGAAATTTTAAACATAGGAGAAATGATGTAGCCAAAAAGCAACAAATTCAACCATTTTAATTAATGGTCATGATATGAACTTGAGATTAACTGTAAGATGAAAAACAATACTCTAAATCTTTTTCTTTTAACTTCATCTGTGAGTTGAGAACTAACTGTCGTAGAAAATTGAGAGCTCTAGACTGTTTTAGTAAGCGGGAAATTTTAAACATAGGAGAAATGATGTAGCCAAAAAGCAACAAATTCAACCATTTTAATTAATGGTCATGATATGAACTTGAGATTAACTGTAAGATGAAAAACAATACTCTAAATCTTTTTCTTTTAACTTCATCTGTGAGTTGAGAACTAACTGTCGTAGAAAATTGAGAGCTCTAGACCGTTTTAGTAAGCGGGAAATTTTAAACATAGGAGAAATGATGTAGCCAAAAAGCAACAAATTCAACCATTTTAATTAATGGTCATGATATGAACTAGAGATTAACTGTAAGATGAAAAACAATACTCTAAATCTTTTTCTTTTAACTTCATCTGTGAGTTGAGAACTAACTGTCGTAGAAAATTGAGAGCTCTAGACTGTTTTAGTAAGCGGGAAATTTTAAACATAGGAGAAATGATGTAGCCAAAAAGCAACAAATTCAACCATTTTAATTAATGGTCATGATATGAACTTGAGATTAACTGTAAGATGAAAAACAATACTCTAAATCTTTTTCTTTTAACTTCATCTGTGAGTTGAGAACTAACTGTCGTAGAAAATTGAGAGCTCTAGACCGTTTTAGTAAGCGGGAAATTTTAAACATAGGAGAAATGATGTAGCCAAAAAGCAACAAATTCAACCATTTTAATTAATGGTCATGATATGAACTTGAGATTAACTGTAAGATGAAAAACAATACTCTAAATCTTTTTCTTTTAACTTCATCTGTGAGTTGAGAACTAACTGTCGTAGAAAATTGAGAGCTCTAGACCGTTTTAGTAAGCGGGAAATTTTAAACATAGGAGAAATGATGTAGCCAAAAAGCAACAAATTCAACCATTTTAATTAATGGTCATGATATGAACTAGAGATTAACTGTAAGATGAAAAACAATACTCTAAATCTTTTTCTTTTAACTTCATCTGTGAGTTGAGAACTAACTGTCGTAGAAAATTGAGAGCTCTAGACCGTTTTAGTAAGCGGGAAATTTTAAACATAGGAGAAATGATGTAGCCAAAAAGCAACAAATTCAACCATTTTAATTAATGGTCATGATATGAACTAGAGATTAACTGTAAGATGAAAAACAATACTCTAAATCTTTTTCTTTTAACTTCATCTGTGAGTTGAGAACTAACTGTCGTAGAAAATTGAGAGCTCTAGACTGTTTTAGTAAGCGGGAAATTTTAAACATAGGAGAAATGATGTAGCCAAAAAGCAACAAATTCAACCATTTTAATTAATGGTCATGATATGAACTAGAGATTAACTGTAAGATGAAAAACAATACTCTAAATCTTTTTCTTTTAACTTCATCTGTGAGTTGAGAACTAACTGTCGTAGAAAATTGAGAGCTCTAGACTGTTTTAGTAAGCGGGAAATTTTAAACATAGGAGAAATGATGTAGCCAAAAGACAACAAATTCAACCATTTTAATTAATGGTCATGATATGAACTTGAGATTAACTGTAAGATGAAAAACAATACTCTAAATCTTTTTCTTTTAACTTCATCTGTGAGTTGAGAACTAACTGTCGTAGAAAATTGAGAGCTCTAGACCGTTTTAGTAAGCGGGAAATTTTAAACATAGGAGAAATGATGTAGCCAAAAAGCAACAAATTCAACCATTTTAATTAATGGTCATGATATGAACTTGAGATTAACTGTAAGATGAAAAACAATACTCTAAATCTTTTTCTTTTAACTTCATCTGTGAGTTGAGAACTAACTGTCGTAGAAAATTGAGAGCTCTAGACCGTTTTAGTAAGCGGGAAATTTTAAACATAGGAGAAATGATGTAGCCAAAAAGCAACAAATTCAACCATTTTAATTAATGGTCATGATATGAACTTGAGATTAACTGTAAGATGAAAAACAATACTCTAAATCTTTTTCTTTTAACTTCATCTGTGAGTTGAGAACTAACTGTCGTAGAAAATTGAGAGCTCTAGACCGTTTTAGTAAGCGGGAAATTTTAAACATAGGAGAAATGATGTAGCCAAAAAGCAACAAATTCAACCATTTTAATTAATGGTCATGATATGAACTAGAGATTAACTGTAAGATGAAAAACAATACTCTAAATCTTTTTCTTTTAACTTCATCTGTGAGTTGAGAACTAACTGTCGTAGAAAATTGAGAGCTCTAGACTGTTTTAGTAAGCGGGAAATTTTAAACATAGGAGAAATGATGTAGCCAAAAGACAACAAATTCAACCATTTTAATTAATGGTCATGATATGAACTTGAGATTAACTGTAAGATGAAAAACAATACTCTAAATCTTTTTCTTTTAACTTCATCTGTGAGTTGAGAACTAACTGTCGTAGAAAATTGAGAGCTCTAGACCGTTTTAGTAAGCGGGAAATTTTAAACATAGGAGAAATGATGTAGCCAAAAAGCAACAAATTCAACCATTTTAATTAATGGTCATGATATGAACTAGAGATTAACTGTAAGATGAAAAACAATACTCTAAATCTTTTTCTTTTAACTTCATCTGTGAGTTGAGAACTAACTGTCGTAGAAAATTGAGAGCTCTAGACCGTTTTAGTAAGCGGGAAATTTTAAACATAGGAGAAATGATGTAGCCAAAAAGCAAACAAATTCAACCATTTTAATTAATGGTCATGATATGAACTAGAGATTAACTGTAAGATGAAAAACAATACTCTAAATCTTTTTCTTTTAACTTCATCTGTGAGTTGAGAACTAACTGTCGTAGAAAATTGAGAGCTCTAGACTGTTTTAGTAAGCGGGAAATTTTAAACATAGGAGAAATGATGTAGCCAAAAGACAACAAATTCAACCATTTTAATTAATGGTCATGATATGAACTTGAGATTAACTGTAAGATGAAAAACAATACTCTAAATCTTTTTCTTTTAACTTTCATCTGTGAGTTGAGAACTAACTGTCGTAGAAAATTGAGAGCTCTAGACTGTTTTAGTAAGCGGGAAATTTTAAACATAGGAGAAATGATGTAGCCAAAAAGCAACAAATTCAACCATTTTAATTAATGGTCATGATATGAACTTGAGATTAACTGTAAGATGAAAAACAATACTCTAAATCTTTTTCTTTTAACTTCATCTGTGAGTTGAGAACTAACTGTCGTAGAAAATTGAGAGCTCTAGACCGTTTTAGTAAGCGGGAAATTTTAAACATAGGAGAAATGATGTAGCCAAAAAGCAACAAATTCAACCATTTTAATTAATGGTCATGATATGAACTTGAGATTAACTGTAAGATGAAAAACAATACTCTAAATCTTTTTCTTTTAACTTCATCTGTGAGTTGAGAACTAACTGTCGTAGAAAATTGAGAGCTCTAGACCGTTTTAGTAAGCGGGAAATTTTAAACATAGGAGAAATGATGTAGCCAAAAAGCAACAAATTCAACCATTTTAATTAATGGTCATGATATGAACTAGAGATTAACTGTAAGATGAAAAACAATACTCTAAATCTTTTTCTTTTAACTTCATCTGTGAGTTGAGAACTAACTGTCGTAGAAAATTGAGAGCTCTAGACTGTTTTAGTAAGCGGGAAATTTTAAACATAGGAGAAATGATGTAGCCAAAAAGCAACAAATTCAACCATTTTAATTAATGGTCATGATATGAACTTGAGATTAACTGTAAGATGAAAAACAATACTCTAAATCTTTTTCTTTTAACTTCATCTGTGAGTTGAGAACTAACTGTCGTAGAAAATTGAGAGCTCTAGACCGTTTTAGTAAGCGGGAAATTTTAAACATAGGAGAAATGATGTAGCCAAAAAGCAACAAATTCAACCATTTTAATTAATGGTCATGATATGAACTAGAGATTAACTGTAAGATGAAAAACAATACTCTAAATCTTTTTCTTTTAACTTCATCTGTGAGTTGAGAACTAACTGTCGTAGTAGAAAATGAGAGCTCTAGACTGTTTTAGTAAGCGGGAAATTTTAAACATAGGAGAAATGATGTAGCCAAAAAGACAACAAATTCAACCATTTTAATTAATGGTCATGATATGAACTTGAGATTAACTGTAAGATGAAAAACAATACTCTAAATCTTTTTCT
The DNA here is from genome assembly GCA_037039925.1 of Doris montereyensis. Taxonomy (NCBI): domain Eukaryota; kingdom Metazoa; phylum Mollusca; class Gastropoda; order Nudibranchia; family Dorididae; genus Doris; species Doris montereyensis. Next base: position 12,794 of record JAXRKP010001086.1, on the reverse strand, counting down.
TTTAACTTCATCTGTGAGTTGAGAACTAACTGTCGTAGAAAATTGAGAGCTCTAGACCGTTTTAGTAAGCGGGAAATTTTAAACATAGGAGAAATGATGTAGCCAAAAAGCAACAAATTCAACCATTTTAATTAATGGTCATGATATGAACTAGAGATTAACTGTAAGATGAAAAAATACTCTAAATCTTTTTCTTTTAACTTCATCTGTGAGTTGAGAACTAACTGTCGTAGAAAATTGAGAGCTCTAGACTGTTTTAGTAAGCGGGAAATTTTAAACATAGGAGAAATGATGTAGCCAAAAAGCAACAAATTCAACCATTTTAATTAATGGTCATGATATGAACTAGAGATTAACTGTAAGATGAAAAACAATACTCTAAATCTTTTTCTTTTAACTTCATCTGTGAGTTGAGAACTAACTGTCGTAGAAAATTGAGAGCTCTAGACCGTTTTAGTAAGCGGGAAATTTTAAACATAGGAGAAATGATGTAGCCAAAAAGCAACAAATTCAACCATTTTAATTAATGGTCATGATATGAACTAGAGATTAACTGTAAGATGAAAAACAATACTCTAAATCTTTTTCTTTTAACTTCATCTGTGAGTTGAGAACTAACTGTCGTAGAAAATTGAGAGCTCTAGACTGTTTTAGTAAGCGGGAAATTTTAAACATAGGAGAAATGATGTAGCCAAAAAGCAACAAATTCAACCATTTTAATTAATGGTCATGATATGAACTTGAGATTAACTGTAAGATGAAAAACAATACTCTAAATCTTTTTCTTTTAACTTCATCTGTGAGTTGAGAACTAACTGTCGTAGAAAATTGAGAGCTCTAGACCGTTTTAGTAAGCGGGAAATTTTAAACATAGGAGAAATGATGTAGCCAAAAAGCAACAAATTCAACCATTTTAATTAATGGTCATGATATGAACTAGAGATTAACTGTAAGATGAAAAACAATACTCTAAATCTTTTTCTTTTAACTTCATCTGTGAGTTGAGAACTAACTGTCGTAGAAAATTGAGAGCTCTAGACCGTTTTAGTAAGCGGGAAATTTTAAACATAGGAGAAATGATGTAGCCAAAAAGCAACAAATTCAACCATTTTAATTAATGGTCATGATATGAACTTGAGATTAACTGTAAGATGAAAAACAATACTCTAAATCTTTTTCTTTTAACTTCATCTGTGAGTTGAGAACTAACTGTCGTAGAAAATTGAGAGCTCTAGACTGTTTTAGTAAGCGGGAAATTTTAAACATAGGAGAAATGATGTAGCCAAAAAGCAACAAATTCAACCATTTTAATTAATGGTCATGATATGAACTAGAGATTAACTGTAAGATGAAAAACAATACTCTAAATCTTTTTCTTTTAACTTCATCTGTGAGTTGAGAACTAACTGTCGTAGAAAATTGAGAGCTCTAGACCGTTTTAGTAAGCGGGAAATTTTAAACATAGGAGAAATGATGTAGCCAAAAAGCAACAAATTCAACCATTTTAATTAATGGTCATGATATGAACTTGAGATTAACTGTAAGATGAAAAACAATACTCTAAATCTTTTTCTTTTAACTTCATCTGTGAGTTGAGAACTAACTGTCGTAGAAAATTGAGAGCTCTAGACCGTTTTAGTAAGCGGGAAATTTTAAACATAGGAGAAATGATGTAGCCAAAAAGCAACAAATTCAACCATTTTAATTAATGGTCATGATATGAACTAGAGATTAACTGTAAGATGAAAAACAATACTCTAAATCTTTTTCTTTTAACTTCATCTGTGAGTTGAGAACTAACTGTCGTAGAAAATTGAGAGCTCTAGACTGTTTTAGTAAGCGGGAAATTTTAAACATAGGAGAAATGATGTAGCCAAAAGACAACAAATTCAACCATTTTAATTAATGGTCATGATATGAACTTGAGATTAACTGTAAGATGAAAAACAATACTCTAAATCTTTTTCTTTTAACTTCATCTGTGAGTTGAGAACTAACTGTCGTAGAAAATTGAGAGCTCTAGACCGTTTTAGTAAGCGGGAAATTTTAAACATAGGAGAAATGATGTAGCCAAAAAGCAACAAATTCAACCATTTTAATTAATGGTCATGATATGAACTTGAGATTAACTGTAAGATGAAAAACAATACTCTAAATCTTTTTCTTTTAACTTCATCTGTGAGTTGAGAACTAACTGTCGTAGAAAATTGAGAGCTCTAGACCGTTTTAGTAAGCGGGAAATTTTAAACATAGGAGAAATGATGTAGCCAAAAAGCAACAAATTCAACCATTTTAATTAATGGTCATGATATGAACTAGAGATTAACTGTAAGATGAAAAACAATACTCTAAATCTTTTTCTTTTAACTTCATCTGTGAGTTGAGAACTAACTGTCGTAGAAAATTGAGAGCTCTAGACCGTTTTAGTAAGCGGGAAATTTTAAACATAGGAGAAATGATGTAGCCAAAAAGCAACAAATTCAACCATTTTAATTAATGGTCATGATATGAACTAGAGATTAACTGTAAGATGAAAAACAATACTCTAAATCTTTTTCTTTTAACTTCATCTGTGAGTTGAGAACTAACTGTCGTAGAAAATTGAGAGCTCTAGACTGTTTTAGTAAGCGGGAAATTTTAAACATAGGAGAAATGATGTAGCCAAAAAGCAACAAATTCAACCATTTTAATTAATGGTCATGATATGAACTAGAGATTAACTGTAAGATGAAAAACAATACTCTAAATCTTTTTCTTTTAACTTCATCTGTGAGTTGAGAACTAACTGTCGTAGAAAATTGAGAGCTCTAGACCGTTTTAGTAAGCGGGAAATTTTAAACATAGGAGAAATGATGTAGCCAAAAAGCAACAAATTCAACCATTTTAATTAATGGTCATGATATGAACTAGAGATTAACTGTAAGATGAAAAACAATACTCTAAATCTTTTTCTTTTAACTTCATCTGTGAGTTGAGAACTAACTGTCGTAGAAAATTGAGAGCTCTAGACTGTTTTAGTAAGCGGGAAATTTTAAACATAGGAGAAATGATGTAGCCAAAAAGCAACAAATTCAACCATTTTAATTAATGGTCATGATATGAACTTGAGATTAACTGTAAGATGAAAAACAATACTCTAAATCTTTTTCTTTTAACTTCATCTGTGAGTTGAGAACTAACTGTCGTAGAAAATTGAGAGCTCTAGACCGTTTTAGTAAGCGGGAAATTTTAAACATAGGAGAAATGATGTAGCCAAAAAGCAACAAATTCAACCATTTTAATTAATGGTCATGATATGAACTTGAGATTAACTGTAAGATGAAAAACAATACTCTAAATCTTTTTCTTTTAACTTCATCTGTGAGTTGAGAACTAACTGTCGTAGAAAATTGAGAGCTCTAGACCGTTTTAGTAAGCGGGAAATTTTAAACATAGGAGAAATGATGTAGCCAAAAAGCAACAAATTCAACCATTTTAATTAATGGTCATGATATGAACTTGAGATTAACTGTAAGATGAAAAACAATACTCTAAATCTTTTTCTTTTAACTTCATCTGTGAGTTGAGAACTAACTGTCGTAGAAAATTGAGAGCTCTAGACCGTTTTAGTAAGCGGGAAATTTTAAACATAGGAGAAATGATGTAGCCAAAAAGCAACAAATTCAACCATTTTAATTAATGGTCATGATATGAACTTGAGATTAACTGTAAGATGAAAAACAATACTCTAAATCTTTTTCTTTTAACTTCATCTGTGAGTTGAGAACTAACTGTCGTAGAAAATTGAGAGCTCTAGACCGTTTTAGTAAGCGGGAAATTTTAAACATAGGAGAAATGATGTAGCCAAAAAGCAACAAATTCAACCATTTTAATTAATGGTCATGATATGAACTTGAGATTAACTGTAAGATGAAAAACAATACTCTAAATCTTTTTCTTTTAACTTCATCTGTGAGTTGAGAACTAACTGTCGTAGAAAATTGAGAGCTCTAGACCGTTTTAGTAAGCGGGAAATTTTAAACATAGGAGAAATGATGTAGCCAAAAAGCAACAAATTCAACCATTTTAATTAATGGTCATGATATGAACTAGAGATTAACTGTAAGATGAAAAACAATACTCTAAATCTTTTTCTTTTAACTTCATCTGTGAGTTGAGAACTAACTGTCGTAGAAAATTGAGAGCTCTAGACTGTTTTAGTAAGCGGGAAATTTTAAACATAGGAGAAATGATGTAGCCAAAAAGCAACAAATTCAACCATTTTAATTAATGGTCATGATATGAACTTGAGATTAACTGTAAGATGAAAAACAATACTCTAAATCTTTTTCTTTTAACTTCATCTGTGAGTTGAGAACTAACTGTCGTAGAAAATTGAGAGCTCTAGACCGTTTTAGTAAGCGGGAAATTTTAAACATAGGAGAAATGATGTAGCCAAAAAGCAACAAATTCAACCATTTTAATTAATGGTCATGATATGAACTAGAGATTAACTGTAAGATGAAAAACAATACTCTAAATCTTTTTCTTTTAACTTCATCTGTGAGTTGAGAACTAACTGTCGTAGAAAATTGAGAGCTCTAGACTGTTTTAGTAAGCGGGAAATTTTAAACATAGGAGAAATGATGTAGCCAAAAGACAACAAATTCAACCATTTTAATTAATGGTCATGATATGAACTAGAGATTAACTGTAAGATGAAAAACAATACTCTAAATCTTTTTCTTTTAACTTCATCTGTGAGTTGAGAACTAACTGTCGTAGAAAATTGAGAGCTCTAGACCGTTTTAGTAAGCGGGAAATTTTAAACATAGGAGAAATGATGTAGCCAAAAAGCAACAAATTCAACCATTTTAATTAATGGTCATGATATGAACTAGAGATTAACTGTAAGATGAAAAACAATACTCTAAATCTTTTTCTTTTAACTTCATCTGTGAGTTGAGAACTAACTGTCGTAGAAAATTGAGAGCTCTAGACTGTTTTAGTAAGCGGGAAATTTTAAACATAGGAGAAATGATGTAGCCAAAAAGCAACAAATTCAACCATTTTAATTAATGGTCATGATATGAACTTGAGATTAACTGTAAGATGAAAAACAATACTCTAAATCTTTTTCTTTTAACTTCATCTGTGAGTTGAGAACTAACTGTCGTAGAAAATTGAGAGCTCTAGACCGTTTTAGTAAGCGGGAAATTTTAAACATAGGAGAAATGATGTAGCCAAAAAGCAACAAATTCAACCATTTTAATTAATGGTCATGATATGAACTTGAGATTAACTGTAAGATGAAAAACAATACTCTAAATCTTTTTCTTTTAACTTCATCTGTGAGTTGAGAACTAACTGTCGTAGAAAATTGAGAGCTCTAGACCGTTTTAGTAAGCGGGAAATTTTAAACATAGGAGAAATGATGTAGCCAAAAAGCAACAAATTCAACCATTTTAATTAATGGTCATGATATGAACTTGAGATTAACTGTAAGATGAAAAACAATACTCTAAATCTTTTTCTTTTAACTTCATCTGTGAGTTGAGAACTAACTGTCGTAGAAAATTGAGAGCTCTAGACTGTTTTAGTAAGCGGGAAATTTTAAACATAGGAGAAATGATGTAGCCAAAAAGCAACAAATTCAACCATTTTAATTAATGGTCATGATATGAACTTGAGATTAACTGTAAGATGAAAAACAATACTCTAAATCTTTTTCTTTTAACTTCATCTGTGAGTTGAGAACTAACTGTCGTAGAAAATTGAGAGCTCTAGACCGTTTTAGTAAGCGGGAAATTTTAAACATAGGAGAAATGATGTAGCCAAAAAGCAACAAATTCAACCATTTTAATTAATGGTCATGATATGAACTTGAGATTAACTGTAAGATGAAAAACAATACTCTAAATCTTTTTCTTTTAACTTCATCTGTGAGTTGAGAACTAACTGTCGTAGAAAATTGAGAGCTCTAGACCGTTTTAGTAAGCGGGAAATTTTAAACATAGGAGAAATGATGTAGCCAAAAAGCAACAAATTCAACCATTTTAATTAATGGTCATGATATGAACTTGAGATTAACTGTAAGATGAAAAACAATACTCTAAATCTTTTTCTTTTAACTTCATCTGTGAGTTGAGAACTAACTGTCGTAGAAAATTGAGAGCTCTAGACTGTTTTAGTAAGCGGGAAATTTTAAACATAGGAGAAATGATGTAGCCAAAAACAACAAATTCAACCATTTTAATTAATGGTCATGATATGAACTAGAGATTAACTGTAAGATGAAAAACAATACTCTAAATCTTTTTCTTTTAACTTCATCTGTGAGTTGAGAACTAACTGTCGTAGAAAATTGAGAGCTCTAGACCGTTTTAGTAAGCGGGAAATTTTAAACATAGGAGAAATGATGTAGCCAAAAAGCAACAAATTCAACCATTTTAATTAATGGTCATGATATGAACTAGAGATTAACTGTAAGATGAAAAACAATACTCTAAATCTTTTTCTTTTAACTTCATCTGTGAGTTGAGAACTAACTGTCGTAGAAAATTGAGAGCTCTAGACTGTTTTAGTAAGCGGGAAATTTTAAACATAGGAGAAATGATGTAGCCAAAAAGCAACAAATTCAACCATTTTAATTAATGGTCATGATATGAACTAGAGATTAACTGTAAGATGAAAAACAATACTCTAAATCTTTTTCTTTTAACTTCATCTGTGAGTTGAGAACTAACTGTCGTAGAAAATTGAGAGCTCTAGACTGTTTTAGTAAGCGGGAAATTTTAAACATAGGAGAAATGATGTAGCCAAAAAGCAACAAATTCAACCATTTTAATTAATGGTCATGATATGAACTTGAGATTAACTGTAAGATGAAAAACAATACTCTAAATCTTTTTCTTTTAACTTCATCTGTGAGTTGAGAACTAACTGTCGTAGAAAATTGAGAGCTCTAGACCGTTTTAGTAAGCGGGAAATTTTAAACATAGGAGAAATGATGTAGCCAAAAAGCAACAAATTCAACCATTTTAATTAATGGTCATGATATGAACTAGAGATTAACTGTAAGATGAAAAACAATACTCTAAATCTTTTTCTTTTAACTTCATCTGTGAGTTGAGAACTAACTGTCGTAGAAAATTGAGAGCTCTAGACTGTTTTAGTAAGCGGGAAATTTTAAACATAGGAGAAATGATGTAGCCAAAAACAACAAATTCAACCATTTTAATTAATGGTCATGATATGAACTTGAGATTAACTGTAAGATGAAAAACAATACTCTAAATCTTTTTCTTTTAACTTCATCTGTGAGTTGAGAACTAACTGTCGTAGAAAATTGAGAGCTCTAGACTGTTTTAGTAAGCGGGAAATTTTAAACATAGGAGAAATGATGTAGCCAAAAAGCAACAAATTCAACCATTTTAATTAATGGTCATGATATGAACTAGAGATTAACTGTAAGATGAAAAACAATACTCTAAATCTTTTTCTTTTAACTTCATCTGTGAGTTGAGAACTAACTGTCGTAGAAAATTGAGAGCTCTAGACCGTTTTAGTAAGCGGGAAATTTTAAACATAGGAGAAATGATGTAGCCAAAAAGCAACAAATTCAACCATTTTAATTAATGGTCATGATATGAACTAGAGATTAACTGTAAGATGAAAAACAATACTCTAAATCTTTTTCTTTTAACTTCATCTGTGAGTTGAGAACTAACTGTCGTAGAAAATTGAGAGCTCTAGACTGTTTTAGTAAGCGGGAAATTTTAAACATAGGAGAAATGATGTAGCCAAAAAGCAACAAATTCAACCATTTTAATTAATGGTCATGATATGAACTAGAGATTAACTGTAAGATGAAAAACAATACTCTAAATCTTTTTCTTTTAACTTCATCTGTGAGTTGAGAACTAACTGTCGTAGAAAATTGAGAGCTCTAGACCGTTTTAGTAAGCGGGAAATTTTAAACATAGGAGAAATGATGTAGCCAAAAAGCAACAAATTCAACCATTTTAATTAATGGTCATGATATGAACTTGAGATTAACTGTAAGATGAAAAACAATACTCTAAATCTTTTTCTTTTAACTTCATCTGTGAGTTGAGAACTAACTGTCGTAGAAAATTGAGAGCTCTAGACCGTTTTAGTAAGCGGGAAATTTTAAACATAGGAGAAATGATGTAGCCAAAAAGCAACAAATTCAACCATTTTAATTAATGGTCATGATATGAACTTGAGATTAACTGTAAGATGAAAAACAATACTCTAAATCTTTTTCTTTTAACTTCATCTGTGAGTTGAGAACTAACTGTCGTAGAAAATTGAGAGCTCTAGACCGTTTTAGTAAGCGGGAAATTTTAAACATAGGAGAAATGATGTAGCCAAAAAGCAACAAATTCAACCATTTTAATTAATGGTCATGATATGAACTAGAGATTAACTGTAAGATGAAAAACAATACTCTAAATCTTTTTCTTTTAACTTCATCTGTGAGTTGAGAACTAACTGTCGTAGAAAATTGAGAGCTCTAGACTGTTTTAGTAAGCGGGAAATTTTAAACATAGGAGAAATGATGTAGCCAAAAAGCAACAAATTCAACCATTTTAATTAATGGTCATGATATGAACTTGAGATTAACTGTAAGATGAAAAACAATACTCTAAATCTTTTTCTTTTAACTTCATCTGTGAGTTGAGAACTAACTGTCGTAGAAAATTGAGAGCTCTAGACCGTTTTAGTAAGCGGGAAATTTTAAACATAGGAGAAATGATGTAGCCAAAAAGCAACAAATTCAACCATTTTAATTAATGGTCATGATATGAACTAGAGATTAACTGTAAGATGAAAAACAATACTCTAAATCTTTTTCTTTTAACTTCATCTGTGAGTTGAGAACTAACTGTCGTAGAAAATTGAGAGCTCTAGACTGTTTTAGTAAGCGGGAAATTTTAAACATAGGAGAAATGATGTAGCCAAAAAGCAACAAATTCAACCATTTTAATTAATGGTCATGATATGAACTTGAGATTAACTGTAAGATGAAAAACAATACTCTAAATCTTTTTCTTTTAACTTCATCTGTGAGTTGAGAACTAACTGTCGTAGAAAATTGAGAGCTCTAGACTGTTTTAGTAAGCGGGAAATTTTAAACATAGGAGAAATGATGTAGCCAAAAAGACAACAAATTCAACCATTTTAATTAATGGTCATGATATGAACTTGAGATTAACTGTAAGATGAAAAACAATACTCTAAATCTTTTTCTTTTAACTTCATCTGTGAGTTGAGAACTAACTGTCGTAGAAAATTGAGAGCTCTAGACCGTTTTAGTAAGCGGGAAATTTTAAACATAGGAGAAATGATGTAGCCAAAAAGCAACAAATTCAACCATTTTAATTAATGGTCATGATATGAACTAGAGATTAACTGTAAGATGAAAAACAATACTCTAAATCTTTTTCTTTTAACTTCATCTGTGAGTTGAGAACTAACTGTCGTAGAAAATTGAGAGCTCTAGACTGTTTTAGTAAGCGGGAAATTTTAAACATAGGAGAAATGATGTAGCCAAAAAGCAACAAATTCAACCATTTTAATTAATGGTCATGATATGAACTAGAGATTAACTGTAAGATGAAAAACAATACTCTAAATCTTTTTCTTTTAACTTCATCTGTGAGTTGAGAACTAACTGTCGTAGAAAATTGAGAGCTCTAGACTGTTTTAGTAAGCGGGAAATTTTAAACATAGGAGAAATGATGTAGCCAAAAAGCAACAAATTCAACCATTTTAATTAATGGTCATGATATGAACTTGAGATTAACTGTAAGATGAAAAACAATACTCTAAATCTTTTTCTTTTAACTTCATCTGTGAGTTGAGAACTAACTGTCGTAGAAAATTGAGAGCTCTAGACCGTTTTAGTAAGCGGGAAATTTTAAACATAGGAGAAATGATGTAGCCAAAAAGCAACAAATTCAACCATTTTAATTAATGGTCATGATATGAACTTGAGATTAACTGTAAGATGAAAAACAATACTCTAAATCTTTTTCTTTTAACTTCATCTGTGAGTTGAGAACTAACTGTCGTAGAAAATTGAGAGCTCTAGACCGTTTTAGTAAGCGGGAAATTTTAAACATAGGAGAAATGATGTAGCCAAAAAGCAACAAATTCAACCATTTTAATTAATGGTCATGATATGAACTAGAGATTAACTGTAAGATGAAAAACAATACTCTAAATCTTTTTCTTTTAACTTCATCTGTGAGTTGAGAACTAACTGTCGTAGAAAATTGAGAGCTCTAGACCGTTTTAGTAAGCGGGAAATTTTAAACATAGGAGAAATGATGTAGCCAAAAGACAACAAATTTGACCATTTTAATTAATGGTCATGATATGAACTTGAGATTAACTGTAAGATGAAAAACAATACTCTAAATCTTTTTCTTTTAACTTCATCTGTGAGTTGAGAACTAACTGTCGTAGAAAATTGAGAGCTCTAGACCGTTTTAGTAAGCGGGAAATTTTAAACATAGGAGAAATGATGTAGCCAAAAAGCAACAAATTTAACCATTTTAATTAATGGTCATGATATGAACTAGAGATTAACTGTAAGATGAAAAACAATACTCTAAATCTTTTTCTTTTAACTTCATCTGTGAGTTGAGAACTAACTGTCGTAGAAAATTGAGAGCTCTAGACCGTTTTAGTAAGCGGGAAATTTTAAACATAGGAGAAATGATGTAGCCAAAAAGCAACAAATTCAACCATTTTAATTAATGGTCATGATATGAACTAGAGATTAACTGTAAGATGAAAAACAATACTCTAAATCTTTTTCTTTTAACTTCATCTGTGAGTTGAGAACTAACTGTCGTAGAAAATTGAGAGCTCTAGACTGTTTTAGTAAGCGGGAAATTTTAAACATAGGAGAAATGATGTAGCCAAAAAGCAACAAATTCAACCATTTTAATTAATGGTCATGATATGAACTTGAGATTAACTGTAAGATGAAAAACAATACTCTAAATCTTTTTCTTTTAACTTCATCTGTGAGTTGAGAACTAACTGTCGTAGAAAATTGAGAGCTCTAGACTGTTTTAGTAAGCGGGAAATTTTAAACATAGGAGAAATGATGTAGCCAAAAAGCAACAAATTCAACCATTTTAAGTAATGGTCATGATATGAACTTGAGATTAACTGTAAGATGAAAAACAATACTCTAAATCTTTTTTTCTTTTAACTTCATCTGTGAGTTGAGAACTAACTGTCGTAGAAAATTGAGAGCTCTAGACCGTTTTAGTAAGCGGGAAATTTTAAACATAGGAGAAATGATGTAGCCAAAAAGCAACAAATTTAACCATTTTAATTAATGGTCATGATATGAACTTGAGATTAACTGTAAGATGAAAAACAATACTCTAAATCTTTTTCTTTTAACTTCATCTGTGAGTTGAGAACTAACTGTCGTAGAAAATTGAGAGCTCTAGACCGTTTTAGTAAGTGGGAAATTTTAAACATAGGAGAAATGATGTAGCCAAAAAACAACAAATTCAACCATTTTAAGTAATGGTCATGATATGAACTTGAGATTAACTGTAAGATGAAAAACAATACTCTAAATCTTTTTCTTTAACTTCATCTGTGAGTTGAGAACTAACTGTTGTAGAAAATTGAGAGCTCTAGACCGTTTTAGTAAGCGGGAAATTTTAAACATAGGAGAAATGATGTAGCCAAAAAGCAACAAATTCAACCATTTTAATTAATGGTCATGATATGAACTAGAGATTAACTGTAAGATGAAAAACAATACTCTAAATCTTTTTCTTTTAACTTCATCTGTGAGTTGAGAACTAACTGTCGTAGAAAATTGAGAGCTCTAGACCGTTTTAGTAAGCGGGAAATTTTAAACATAGGAGAAATGATGTAGCCAAAAAGCAACAAATTCAACCATTTTAATTAATGGTCATGATATGAACTTGAGATTAACTGTAAGATGAAAAACAATACTCTAAATCTTTTTCTTTTAACTTCATCTGTGAGTTGAGAACTAACTGTCGTAGAAAATTGAGAGCTCTAGACTGTTTTAGTAAGCGGGAAATTTTAAACATAGGAGAAATGATGTAGCCAAAAAGCAACAAATTCAACCATTTTAATTAATGGTCATGATATGAACTTGAGATTAACTGTAAGATGAAAAACAATACTCTAAATCTTTTTCTTTTAACTTCATCTGTGAGTTGAGAACTAACTGTCGTAGAAAATTGAGAGCTCTAGACCGTTTTAGTAAGTGGGAAATTTTAAACATAGGAGAAATGATGTAGCCAAAAAAGACAACAAATTCAACCATTTAATTAATGGTCATGATATGAACTTGAGATTAACTGTAAGATGAAAAACAATACTCTAAATCTTTTCTTTTTTAATAATCTGTGAGTTGAGAACTAACTGTCTTAGAAAATTGAGAGCTCTAGACCGTTTTAGTAAGGGAAATTTTAAACATAGGAGAAATGATGTAACCAAAAAGCAACAAATTTAACCATTTTTGAGTAATGGTCATGATATGAACTTGAGATTAACAGTAGATGAAAAACAATACTCTAAATCTTTTCTTTTAACTTCATCTGTGATTTGAGAACTAACTGTCTTAGAAAATTGAGAGCTCTAGACCGTTTTAGTAAGCGGGAAATTTTAAACATAGGATAAATGATGTAGCCAAAAAGCAACAAATTCAACCATTTTAATTAATGGTCATGAGATGAACTTGAGATTAACTGTAAGATAAAAAACAATACTCTAAATCT
>JAXRKP010001085.1:150000-157500 GCA_037039925.1 Doris montereyensis | reverse complement strand
ATTTTGCAAATTGGTTCGGTAAACAATTAATTTTCATAAGTTGTTTTTTCTCCGTTCGTGGTATGCAGTGGTGCCGGGGTTTAGATGTACATTACATATATACACATACATACGAACGTACATGCACACATACACACATACATACATACATACATACATACATACATACATACATACATACATACATACATACATACATACATACATGCATGCATACATACATATATAACGACAACGTACACACATGCATTATATTGTATTGCATTATGTTGTGGTGTAATGTACTGTTCTGTATTGCATTGTATTGTACATTTATTGAACCGCACTGTACTGAGCTGTATTGTATTGTTTTGTATTCTTTGGTATTGTATTGCATTATACTACATGTATATTATATTATTTAGTAGCATATCGCATTTTACAATTACTGTATCGTATCATATTATGTTATATTACAATATATTACGTAGCATCAATAGCCCAGTGGTTAGGCTACCGGACTTGGGATCATGAGATTCCGGGTTGGACTATTGGCAAAGTTAGATCCCACGTTTGATCTGTGGGAAAGACAGTTAACACGCATTGTCCTCACTCACCCAGGTACAAATGGGTACAAGCACTAATTTGGGAGTAAAAATCTGCGTCAGACTAACGTCCTGTCCAGGAGGCGATTAATATCAGTATTTAGTTGTTTTGTTTCATGCTACAGAAATGGGGCCAAGCTCCGGCTCTATGGGCAGTAATAGCCTTGAAGGAAATTTACTTAGTTTACACTATATTACGTCAAACTATATCATATTCCGTTTTTCATACTATATTGTTTTGTTTAGGTTAGATTAAATAGATTATAGGTAGAGAAAGGTCTTGTCAGTGTAAGTACGAAAAGCCTAACAGGTTTGTGTGCTGTATGCTCCCACGAGAATTGAGGAGGAATTTTAATGAAAATGAAATGGCCTGCTGGGGGGGGGTGATGTACCGTCGGTGAACCTGAGCTTGTGCGGGGATACGGATTATACATCCATCTTTATCTTTATATCGCTATTGCACACATGTCCGAGAAAATTATGACGCCACATGAACCTGCCAAACTGTAATCTGAGTGATCAATCAAAACCGATTGAAAATAAGTATCAATATAAAATTCGATAACGAATTAACTACGTTATGCACAAACACTAAGTCACTTCAACCAGCGCTTGAGAACAGCATGGGCTAGCTCATACCAAGGTAAAAAAGCCCACGTTTACCTAAATTTAACATAAAATGTGTTTAAAGATTAAGACAGTGATCTGAACCATAAAAAATATTTATTTAAAGAAAGAATGTGAAATGTTAGGAGAGACAGATCCTTTGAGAATATTGTCCGTTAAATGCCTTCATTTTACCCAGCCCATAGGTACTTGACGATTTTGACACGATTCACCACAGCAGACTGATTGACGATCAGTCAAATGAGATCTGAAACATTTCAGGGCTATGCCTTTAAACTGAAAGTGAATTCAAGTCTATTCAAGTGGGTGTCATGGTCAAAAGTGTCGAATACAGCAGACAGATCAAGCATACATAAAATGTTTGCATTCTTTACATCAGCATGCATACAAAAATCATTCATTACTTTCAATAAGGCTGTCTAAGTAATGGGATTTTGACGAAAAGCCGGCTGGATTGGGTTCGACTCAGTTGTTACCGATGAGGTAAGGCAAAAGTTGGGCGAAGTACTACTTTTTTTCTTTTGGAAAAAAAAGGCAGGTTTGAGACAAGTCTACAGTTTTGCAGGGTGTTACGATCACAATTTGGTTCTTCAACAATGGTTTCAACAGTGCAGCTTTGAAGAAATCCGGTACATTTCTATTTAATAAGGTTAATTTGATTATTCCTATTATGTAACGTATTGTTTTATCTATGGACGAAAATAAAAGAGAAATTGGCAACGAATCCAAGTCACGCGATTTACGAGGAGCTTTTAGAATTTGACTTCTGACAAAAGAATCTGAAACAGGTTTGAAACAGATGAGACAGGCATCTTCATTATCATTATTTTCAATTGGATGTTCAAAATCCCATTGAAAATTGACGAAAAGATGGGAGGCAAATCATTAATAGCATGTACATTCTGTAACATTTGTTCTCTATTTTTCTTAGCAATCCATCCCATATTTCAAACAGTTATTTACATTATTTCAAGACTGAATTTTTTAAAACAGAGAAAGTTTTCTTAACGTGTCGAACTGCTTTCTTCCACTCTCTTGTCTTGTCTTTTATAATTTGGAAGCCTACGTTGAGGGGTGTTTTCTTCAAATATTGCCTGGGCTCTGTGTAGCTCTGTCTTTGCTGTTTTCACTTCCTCTGAAAACCAAGGATAGAAAGGACAGTCAGGTATGTTTCGTCTTACCAGCGGGATGTATTTGTTTAAGATGGTCCTCGTGACGCCATTGAAAGAGTCTATTGTCGCAAATTTCGCGTCGAGCAATTCATCTTTTGTAAACTTGTTCTCGTCGATGTCTTTAATATTTTTTTAGAGATCACAATACATTTTGTCTTTTTACTTTTAGAAAATCTCAACTGAAACTATATAGATCGAGGTTTGTGGTATGATACAATAGCATAGTTTAGAACCACTTTTCTTTCTTTTTTTTTTTTACCAGTTCCTATTCTACATTTTGGTGTATGGGTACAGATGCCCAAGATGATCTTTCTCCAGGATGCCCTGTCCTGGCATTTTCTGTTTCCTTCCAAAAATGCTAAATTTGTATTCTTCAATGCCTCTTTTATATCTTCTTCCCACTTCCTCCGAGGTCTGCCTTTTGGTCTTTTATCTTGAGCTTTAGAACTGTATACTGATTTAGTTATTCTATTGTCATTCATTCTGTTAACATGTCCAAAACATCTCAATTCATATATTATATCTTAGTTTTTATGCTATCTGCTTTGGTTTGATCTCTTATTGTTGTGTTTCTGATTTTGTCTCTTTAGTTTTCCCTACTACTCTTCTTAGATATTTCATTTCAGCTGCCTGTACTCTACTGTACTCTCTACTGTCTAAGGTACAGGTTTCACTGCCATAGAGGAGAGTAGGACTATAAACTGTGTTGTGTACTGCTATTTTGGTTTTTATTGACAATTCTTTTTACCTACAAATGCCTTTCCTAGGTGGTTATATATTGCACTTGCCTTTTTGATTATCTGGCTGATTTCTTCTCTTAGTTTTCTCTCTGAGTTAATCATTACTCCTAAGTAATTGTAACTTGGAACTTGTTCTAAATTCTCCTGCCTAATTTAAGATTTTGTGTTTTAGCTTCCTTAGTTACTAGCATTGTTTTGGTTTTCTTTGCATTTACTCTCATTCCTTTTTTATTTAGTTCATTGTTCATAATGTTGATATTCGACTGAAGGTCACTTTCGGATTTTCCAAACAGAACTAAATCATCGGCAAATGAAAGCATTGATACATTTACTGGTTTGAGCTTCCACATACCTACATTCATTTTCTTCATGTGATAAACGAATGAGGACTTAGGATACAACCCTGTCTTACCCCTATATTCTACATCAAATTCTGCAGATATGTTTCCAGCTACTCTCACTGCACATTTATTGTAAAACTTTTAATGGCTTCTAGTAAATTTTGCTCTACATTGTGTTCTTTTAAGGAATGCCAGGTGCAAGTCAATGTTTCTCTCAAGGAATTTTTCTATTATTTGTCTAATTGTAAATATGCTCTTCAATCTGATCCTCTATTCTTTTCCTTAGTCTCATTTCCAGTATCCTGGCATACACTTTTCTTGATACGCTAAGCAGTGATATCCCTCTATAGTTTGAGCATTCCATAGTTGATCATTTCTTATGTATTGGTACTACTGTTCCCTTTTTCAAGTCGTCTGGCACCTGTTTGGACTTTCATGCTTTTTGGCATATTGCATGAAGTAGTTTGTCTGCCTCTCTCCCTTGGTTTTTAATCATTTCTGGATAAACTTGATCTGCTCTTGTGGGGTTTCCTAATTTTCACTTTTCTTATAGCTGTTTGGAATTCTTCCATTGATGTATCTACATCTTCAGCTGTCTCGTCTCGAGTACTTGTTACTTTTACTAATTGATCTTTACTCCTTGTTTCATGTGTTCTGAGGGATTATGTAATTGTTGAAAATACTTTCTCCACGCTTCCATGATTTGGCTGTCTTCTTTCATTATTTCTCCTTTTGGTATTCTTTATTTGTCGTATTGGGCATGCTTTGGTCTTTCCCATGCTCTTCATTGCCCCCAGAACAGCTTTTAATTTCCTTGATAGCTTTCTTATCCTCTGGTCTCTTTGTTTGCAAGTATTTCTTCCAGGCATCCTTCTTTTCTTTGATCTTAGTTTTGACATTCTCATTCCACCATGCTTTTCTTTTCATATCTCCTTTAATTTGTTTCCTACTACAGTACACCTGAGGAGTGTTTATTTATACATTTGCCACTTTGTTTCTATTGTGCTATCCTTCAGATCCATCTGCCTTTCACTGATAAATCTTTTTATCCTAGATTGGTATATCTTTTTTACTATTGGTTTATTTAGTTCCTCTATTTTAAGTTTAGTAGCTTTCTTCTCTGTCCTTTTCTGTTTGTGTTCTTCAGTCAGTAATCTCATTTTGGCAATCACTAGGTGATGATCACTAAATATTTCTGCTCCTCTGTTTACTCTTGCATCCAATGTACTGTAAAGAAGCTAACTATTTTGTAGTCTCTGATTGACTTTTCACACCTGTCTTCATTTACTCTTGTATATTTGTGTATATCTTTATGAGAAAAAAAGGTGTTAGCTATTTTCATGTTATTCTTTAGGCAAAAATGTATTAGTCTCTCTCCATTGGGAGAAGTTGTCTCTCCTTCCTTACCTATTACTCCTCCTGATGTTTCTATATTGTTAACTACTCTAGCGTTTAAATCTTTCTAAACCATTAGTTCCTGTTTGTGTTTAAGATTCTCTCCAGCTATTTGTAAATCGTTTTCGAAGGTACCTTTTTCTTCTTTAGTGGCATCTTCGTTTGGTCCACAAGCTATTAATAATTGAATTTCTCTTCCTTTTGTTTTAAATTTACCTCTAATAGCCGTGGGCGTATAAATTTCCAACCTTCTGGTAGCTTTTCATGCCTTTTATGCACTAGGAGACCTACTCCTGTTCTAGCTCTATCTTTGACATCTACTCCTTAGAAGATTAAAATATGATTTGGTCCTACATTTTCTATTCTTTTCGTTGTTTCTGTAATAGCCAAAATGTCTACTTTGAATGTTTCCATTTGCCCTAACGTTCCATGTTCCAAAATCACAGTCCGTGTTCGTTTCCATTTTCGTCGTTGAAAAGTCAAGCCGATTATATTATAGGTATTTTTCTGCATCGGTTAGGTTTCGGATAAGCAGGGATTAGCCCAATGTACCCTAGGTAGATGGTAGGGCTGCCACCTTGAGGCCCCCCACCAGGCCTTATTATTTTCTGTCAGAGTTAACTTTGGTCATTCAAGACCTACATGCAAGGCAGCAGGTTGCTATTTTCTGTCAGGTTAACTCTTTTAGTCTTTGGTCAGCCAAGACCGACCTGCAAGGCAGCAAGTTGTTTTCTTTCAGGGTTAACTCCTTAGCATTTGATCAGCCAAGACCGAGCTGCAAGGCAACATGAGACTCGTGGAGGGCGGGATCATCTACTCCCCGTACAGGTGCTTACCTGTCCACTGCCCGGTTTAGAACCACACGATTTGAAAAGATGGTTGTAGATTTTGAACAATGACCTGGTCAATTGCACGACCGGCATGGTGTTTAGATTATCAATTAACTGAGTTATACCACATCGGTCGACGATGTGTTTGATGCGAACGACATCAGGCGAGTTTGTCTCGAAATGATGATTAAAATCTCCGAGAAATACATGGTGACCATTTTTTGTTGTTGTAAACGGTGATAGCTGTGAATGGAACTCATCAATAAAGGTTGGGGCTCGTTGTCTCGACGACGATAAATACAGATGGAATTTACATATAGTATTGTAGCAAGATATATAGATATCTCAAGCGATTCATATGAGCTGGAGTGAATAGGCGCTATTTTGACGTTTATTTCATAATCAACACATGGCTGTGACACTCGTATGTCAGAGATGTGAGTAGTTTTCAGTTTTGTATTGAGTGTGTGTTTGAGTGTATTTGTCCGCCTATACTGTCTGCGTCCCCCACTCCCTCCCCCTACACTCACCTCTTTTACTGTTTGTGCTTAGATTATTTTGAGCCCATCACTTTGGACATGACACCCCCACATTTCCTTCTGATCTACTACATATAATAATAATATATAACTTGTTTATTGGCTTGCTCACTCTCTTTTTGCTATGAGCATCTGGTTGTGAGATTTGTGTTTGAGAATTGTCCAGGGGTAAGTTGACCATAATATTAACATTCTGTTACCTGCAAATATTTTGTTTTCATGCAATTGTAATGTATCAATAATGTACCTTCAAAC
The DNA here is from genome assembly GCA_037039925.1 of Doris montereyensis. Classification (NCBI taxonomy): domain Eukaryota; kingdom Metazoa; phylum Mollusca; class Gastropoda; order Nudibranchia; family Dorididae; genus Doris; species Doris montereyensis. The sequence continues at coordinate 151,017 of JAXRKP010001085.1, read as the reverse complement.
AAAACTGAGGGGTAGCTTTAAAAGAAAAAGAAACAAACTTCAACACGTTTTGATATCTTGATTCCCCATTTATATTTACTGTGAACTTCATTCATTAAACCTCCCATAACCTCCCTACTCTGGAGCATTGGTCATTAGTTTATTTTACCTTCTATTTCGTTGCAAGCAGGCATATGGCCCTGACTGTCTGTTTAATATTCCCCACTTGTCCCCCCCCCCCCTCACCCAAGCCCTGAAGTTAAAGAGCACTCAGGCTATGCTCTGAGAGCCAGAATAAAGATTATCAGCCAATGTAACACGTAGTTTCAGAGAAACGTAGCTAAACCCTTCCTTCCCCCTCCCCCTATTTAATGTGGTCATCTATCTAATAAATGCCTTTTTAAAAGTATTCAAATTGTTTGTGCAACTCTAATGAACCGTAAAGGAGTGTATATACCATTGTTTACTGTAAACAAAGCACTTAACGCTTTATTGTAAACAAAGCACTTAACGCAGAAGGAACAAACGCTCTTCACTATAGCTGAGTGTATATAAAACATTGTAATTTTGTGTTCATTTCCACGTTGGTCAAAACACTGTAACTGTTACTCTACCTCATTGACCCTTATAATAGCTGTTTGCTATTCATTACAGTCTATTACCCTTTTGAATATACCATTTCTCATTGTTAAAGCCACCTTGGTGCCTTTATATTTTTCAATACTCCGGACTAGCCTACCCATTATTAGCAGTCTTATCCTTAACTTCATTTTTGTTTACATGTACTTGTCATTCTCCCCTGGATATATGTGCCTAGACCATCGTTATTATGGGTATTTTCTATTGAGAGGAGCGCCTTTATCACGTCGCTCATTACTAAAATAAGAAAGTTTTACAATGTATAATATATGCTCGACCTTAATTGCCTGGTCCAAAAGTAGTCATGTTCATTCCTTTGTTGTTCATGTGTGATTAGATCTCAACCTAGTGTTAGATTTGCTGATTTTACTCAATGCATTGTTTTCATGATGTAACCCT
>JAXRKP010001085.1:140000-145000 GCA_037039925.1 Doris montereyensis | reverse complement strand
AACGAACACGGACTTTGATTTTGGAACATGGAATGTTAGAGCAATGGATGGAAAAGAGTTAGAATTTGCTGAAGAAATGGAAAAGTTCAAAGTATATATTTTGGCCATCACCAAAACAAAGAAAAAAGAACAAGGAATAGAAAATGTAGGAACAAATCATACGTTAATCTTCTCAGGGGTAGATGTAAACGATATAGCTAGAGCAGGAGTAGGCCCCCTGATGCATATAAGGCAGAAAAAGCTACTAGGAAATTGAAAAATGCATAAGCCCACGGCTATTAAGGTAAACATTAAACCGAAGGGAAGATAAATTAAATTATTAATAACTTCTGGACCAAACGAAGACGTCACAAAAGAAGAAAAAGTTAACATTCGAAAACAATTTAAAATAGCTACAGATAATCTCAAACCCAAACAGGAACTAATGGTTTTAGGAGATTTAAACGCTAGAGTAGGCAACAATGTAGAAATATCAGGCGGAGCAAATAGTAAAGGAAGACGACTTCTCCAAATGGAGAGAGACTGATATATGTTTGCATAAAGAACAACATGAAAATAGCCAACACCTTTTTTTCCACATAAAGATATCCACAAGTATACACGAGTAAATGAAGACACACGTGAAAAGTCAAACATATACTGCATAATAGTTATCAGTTCCCTTTTTACAGTACGATGGATGCAAGAGTTAACAGAGAACCTCATATATTTAGTGATCATCACGTACAGCGATTGCAACAATGAAATTACTGACTGAGGAAAACAAATTGAAAAGGATAGCTACTAAACTCAAAATAGGAGAACTAAATGAATCAGATATAAAAAGGAAGACAGTGAAATCATAGAAACATGGTGCCAGTTACTTCATTACCTCTTTACCTCAGTCGCATGACTGCGTCAGTTGTCGGGGGGAGGGGGGCTGATGCTACAATGAGCCAACACCCTCTGCCAGGCGGTTTTCTGTCTGATAAGATGTTGATAAGATGTTCGGAAATGTCATTTATGCTCATCCTTTTGGTGTTATCGGACTAGCTCTTGTATTACCTTCCACGTCTTCGTCTCCCCAACCATGTCTTGTAGTATCGTTTTCGAGAGGGTGTAGTGTCTTACTACACGGAAAAACACTATGCCAGTTTACATCGTCTGACTGTTGCCATGAGAAGTTCATGAGGGCCTGCGAGATCGGTTACCATGCTCCATACATAATTTTTAATTTTGTGCTCCCTGTACGAGATGTGAAGCAGACTCCGCAGGCACTTGGTCTCGCTAGCCTGTATTCGTCTCTCCGCGTCAGCTTTTAACGTTCAGGTTTCACATCCATGTAGCAAGATTGAAATCACCAGTGACCTGAAGAGCTTGAGTTTTGATTGAAAGCTGATTGTGCTCTGCAATACACTGTTCAATCTGACATTGCTAATGTGGCTGTAGCAATCTGGATTTGGATATCTGCTGAGCAGGTGCCATCTTGTGACAGCGTGGCTCCCAAAAAACTGACTATTTCTTCACAGACAGTATTTTCAGCAATTCTATAATTATTCAGATCAGATAACTGAAAATGTAGATATCTCAATGAAAGAAATTCAAACAGTAGCTATTTATAAGAAAAGTTAAGTCAGGAAAGGCCCCAGGAGCATATCAAATCTATCCAGAAAATATTAAAGACCAAGGGGAGAGCAGACAAACTATTGCATGCAATATGTCAACATGTATGGAAGCTAAAACAGATGCCAGATAACTGAAAGAGGGAACGATAGTACCAATACACAATAAGGGATCAACTATGGAATGCTCAAACTATAGAGAGATAACACCGCTAAGCGTACGAGGAAAGGTTTATGACAGGATGTTAGAAATGAGACAGAAAAAGTTAGAGGATCAGATTGAGGAAGATTCAGACCAAGACGAAATGTACAGTACCACATATTTACAATTAGACAAATAATAGTAAAATTCATTGAAAGAAACATTGACTTGCACATCTGTTTTATTGACATAGAAAAGGCTTTTGACAATGTAAGGAGGGTTGATCTGTGTCATTCTTTAAAAGAACATAATGTAGAGCAAAAAACCCAACAACAATTAAACCTTTTCACAATAAACCAACATGTGCAGTGAGAGTAGCTGAAAGCTTATCTGACGAATTTGATGTAAGACAGGGAGGCTGCATAATAAACCCTTTTCTGTTTATCACATTTATGGATTCAGTCGCAAAGACATTCTCAAAAAATGAAGATAATAATTGTGGGTATGTGGAAACTCAAGCCAATAAATCTAGCAATGCTTTCATTTGCTGAAAGGTTTAGCATCCGGGAAAATCAGAAAGTGACTTTCATATAATATGAACATGCTCAATAATGAACTAAATAAAAAGGGGAATGAAATTAAATGCACAAAAACAAAAAAAAACAAAACAATGCTAGTAACTAGGGAAACTAAAACACAAAATATTTAACTTCAGCAGAGAGAGGTAAGAACAAGTTCAAAGCTACTATTACCTAGGAGTAATGCTTAACTCAGAATGGAAACTAAGAAAAGAAACCCGGCGGATTACAATATATAACAATCTAGGAAAGGCATTTATAGGTAAACAAAATATGTCAACACAATCCAAAATGGCAGTATACAACATAGTTTATTGTCCTTTCTCCTCTGTGGCAGTGAAACCTACACCTTAGACATTAGGGAATACACTAGAGTACACATAGCTAAAATGAAATATCTCAAAAGAGTAGTAGGGAAAACTAAACGAGACAAAATTAGAAACACAACAATAAGAGATCAAACCAAAACAGATTGCATAAAACTAGGTTAGAAATAAATCAATTCAGACGGTTTTGGGCATGTAAAGAGAGTGAATGATAAGAGAAAAGCTAAATCAGTATACAAGGCTAAAATCCAAGGTAAAGGATCAAAACGTAGACCTGGGAGAAAGTGGGAAGAAGGTATAAAAGAGACACTAAAACAACGAAATTTAGTCTTCACGAGGAAACAGAATGTTAGGACATGGAAACTTGAAAAACATCATTTCGGACATCTAAACCCATACACCGGAAGGAAGAATGTAAATTAAGCACTGTAATTTAACTAACTATTAGCCCCGATTTATTATTATTTTTTATATAGTATAAAGAAACATACTTATATTCAATGTCCAAATGTGCAAAAAAATATGACTTAACGTCATGAAGAATTTAAGCCTACTTGCACATTTCATTAAATTTCATCAAAGTGTGTAAAAGGTAAAGGTTTCTATTGGCAGGAATTTTAGAGCGAACTATAGTTCCAAAGACGTTGATTAAATAATTCACTGACATAATTGCGAAATGTACATGTATATAATATATATATATATATATATATATATATATATATATATATATATATATATATATATATATATATATATATATATATATATATATATATATATATATATATATATAAAATATAATAATATAAAATAAAATAATAAAAAAATAATATATATATATATATATATATATATATATATATATATATATATATATATATATATATATACATATATATATATATATATATTATATGTTATTGATTGCTGAAATACGAGACAGATTTGTTTGCATTTGAATTTACTATGACATATTTTGATCGGGAACCACAATAAGTGTGTACCTGATATCATCCATTTTCACTTCTAAGAAATGGACTAGATATCGATGGCTGGATGCGATTCATTTTCTCTGCAAGAAAACCTTTGGTTTAATCTATGTTTATATGTTAGAAAACGTGGCCAAAGACAACTTGGAGAAGAACAGCAGAGAATGAGATTAAAGACTGGGGCGAAACCTGGAATTCCATAAAGACGCTTACCATGAAAAGGAGAGAGATGGAGATCCTTCATTGCTGCCCTACATACCAACTGGCATAATGGGCAGTAAGTAAGTAAGTATATGTTAGATTGTTACAGCAAGACCAATAACTTTCTTTATCTTTCAGGTTCAAAGGGGTTCGACAGATGCTAGACAAAAGTCAAGTCTATACTTCATGCAGGCCTATACATTGATTCAACATTTGTAGCATGGCATTCATAAAAATAACAACGACATACAATACCTTAAACTGTATTGTAATCGCTTTATTTCACACGTCAGAAAAAGATAAACAATTGAAATGAAACCGGAAAGATGAGGAACGGCACGCCGTCAAATAAGCATTAAAATCGTTGGTTAATAAAATTATCTCTAAAAAGTAGTTTCCACAATATTTTAGCAAACATGCCCATCTCATAGGAACTAAGAAATCGCAGATGAAGATGACTTGGCCATTTTTAAATTAATTTTCTTTCTTTTTTGGTACTCCGAGTGAAAAGAACACGACACCCATACAAAACACACACCCCTGACTTGGACGCCACGGGGCAAAATAGGAAAAGGAGGCAATCAAGTGCAACGAATTGACCTGTTTAAGAAAAAAGAGAAAGAACCAGAAAGGCGTGGAATGAACTGGAAAATGGCCCCGGACAGAGCTGCAGGGGAGGCGGCATGTTGACATGTTGATGCCTTTTGTTTCTGCGTGAAGTTGTAAGAAACTAATGGACAGATATTATGGAAATTCGATCATCAAAATTATTATTCTACATTGATATCTAAACTCTGTAAAGGATAACATAGTTTTCGTCAAATGCCTTTTAGATCTAGATTATATTTTGTCCATTTGATTTTACTTTTCTTTCTTTTGCCTTTGCGCTTCTTTCGGGTTTTTTGTGCATTTCAAAATAAACAGGAACGTACATGAAATTACACTTTTTGCAACGCATTATTTCAGCATGTTGACTTAGTTACAGTAATCGTAAGTAAAGTATGGTGGTTTTCTACACCTAGGCTGGGTGTCAATTTGTAGTCAAAGTTTATAGAGAATTTCATCCTCATTTGTACATTTCGTATTTCTCTTCAAACAATCCAAAACAATTAAATGATTGTTAATACAAACATAGCAGAAACAAATATAACAACATTGTT
>JAXRKP010001085.1:132500-137500 GCA_037039925.1 Doris montereyensis | reverse complement strand
GATAGATGAATAGATAGATAGAAAGATAGATAATAGATAGAAATATATAGATACATAGAAAGAGAAAGATAAATAGATAGAAAGATGGATAGATATATAGATAGATAGATAGATAGATAGATAGATAGATAGATAGATAGATAGATAGATAGATAGATAGATAGATAGCTAGATAGATAGATAGATAGACAGATAGATAGAGAGATAAAGTGATAGAAAGTTATGATAATTGTGTTTATGTGTGTGTATTTATGTGTATGAATGTGTGTGTCTCTGTCTGTGTGTGTCTGTTTGCCTGTGCTTGTAACTGTGTATGTACAAGTATGCCCACTTTTCAATACACTTTAAAAGTTCTACACCACCCTCTTTCCATTCTCTTTCAAACATGTTGGGTTTGTTCAGAAAATATCTTTCTTTGTTTTCTTTTGTTGCATTGTTTTTTGTTGTTTGTACTTTTTGTTTGTTTTGGTTTTACTTTTATTTTGAATATGTGTTTTTTTGTGTGGAGTTTGGCAATTATATAGAAACACAACAGTTCATTTTATTTTATTTATTCCATGTCTTCATCGGTCTTGTGGGTAAATATTGTTTAATTGTCGTATTGTATTTTGTGACGCCTACGTTTGTGACGTAAGATACATTCGTTGCGATGGAAGATTTATTTTTTAAAATTATGTAATGCATTTACATGTTTGCGCTTAATTAAAAGGGTGCATGATATAGAAGAAAATTAAGCCTTATGAAGCATTATAATATAATGGAAACAAACATGGACTTACTCTCCTGCTGTCACAGGTACTAAAGAAACTCCAAAAATGCACAGAAATATCAAGACGTTCACTGTGCAATAACAGTGATGCTGCACCATAGAAACCATGGAATTAGTCTTAGGCACTGATGATGGTGATGAAGGTGATTTCTTGCGCTGTGGATTAACAAAATTGTGTAAGATTTTAATCCAGTAAATGCAGTTGAATCTAGCTGTAATCAAAATTAAAATAATATTTTATATGAGAGAGAGAGAGCGAGAGAGAGAGAGAGAGAGAGAGAGAGAGAGAGAGAGAGAGAGAGAGAGAGAGAGAGAGAGAGAGACAGAGAGAGACAGAGAGAGAGACAGAGAGAGAGAGAGAGAGAGAGAGAGAGAGAGAGAGAGAGAGAGAGAGAGAGAGAGAGAGAGAGAGAGAGAGAGAGAGAGAGAGAGAGAGAGAGAGAGAGAGAGAGAGAGAGAGAGAGAGAGAGAGAGAGAGAGAGAGAGAGAGAGAGAGAGAGAGAGAGAGAGAGAGAGAGAGAGAGAGAGAGAGAGAGAGAGAGAGAGAGAGAGAGAGAGAGAGAGAGAGAAGAGAGAGAGAGAGAGAGAGAGAGAGAGAGAGAGAGACAGAGAGAGAGAGAGAGAGAGAGACAGAGAGACACAGACAGACAGAGAGAGAGACAGAGACAGACAGAGACAGAGACAGAGACAGAGACAGAGAGAGAGAGAGACAGAGACAGAGAGAGAGAGAGAGAGAGAGAGAGAGAGAGAGAGAGAGAGAGAGAGAGAGAGAGAGAGAGAGAGAGAGAGAGAGAGAGAGAGAGAGAGAGAGAGAGAGAGAGAGAGAGAGACAGAGAGAGAGAGAGAGAGAGACAGACAGAGACAGAGACAGAGAGAGAGAGAGAGAGAGAGAGAGAGAGAGACAGACAGACAGACAGACAGACAGACAGACAGAGAGAGAGAGAGAGAGAGAGAGACAGACAGACAGACAGACAGACAGACAGACAGACAGACAGAGAGAGAGAGAGAGAGAGAGAGAGACAGACAGACAGACAGACAGACAGACAGACAGACAGAGAGACAGACAGACAGAGAGAGAGAGAGAGAGAGAGAGAGAGAGAGAGAGAGAGAGAGACAGAGAGACAGACAGAGAGAGAGAGAGAGAGAGAGAGAGAGAGAGAGAGAGAGAGAGAGAGAGAATTTGAAGTTATCTTAAAAAAAGAATCACCCAGAACAGTTGCAAGATCAAGAGAGAGAGAGAGAGAGAATCTACGAGACTACAACGACCTGGATGTAGGCAGCTAAACTACTACTGTTAACACAATTTTGTTTGACTCAGTTGTGCTATCCAGGGAATTAATTTTTAATGAATTTTCTTCTACGTAACTCAAGGTCATCAGAAAATCCAGGGAATTAATTTTTAATGCTTTTTCCTCTCAAGGCAGCTTTCCTAAAAAGCAACATTACTGAAGAGTCGACTTGTTCCTTTCAGCTTGCGTTCTAAAGGAGGTGTATAAGAGGCTTTTATCCCTTTATTTATGTGTTTTGTTCTATTTTTGTTGTTGTGCTATTGACATAAATTTTATCTTCTATTAGCCCCACCTTACTCGGATTATATTTTTTTCTCTCATGAAAGACAGATAAAGAGGCCAAAATAGATACAAATAAAAGCAAACAACGAAAGTATCGATAGTGTGACGTTATTTTACCTAAGAAAGAAATTCAGACCAAAGCAAAATAAAACAACCAACAAAGTATAAGCCTAGAATGAGGCATAAAAGTTCATAACAGATTGGAAACAAGAAGCGATGAAGATGGAGACAAACATAAATAATTTGTTGACGCAACAAGTAGAAATACCATATTGATAAGATAAGCAAAAAATATCATATCAATGAAGATAAGCAAAAATAGAAATATCATATTGATAAGATAAGCAAAGATATCATATCAATGAAGCAAACAGAAATATCATATTGATAAGATAAGCAAAGATATCCTATCAGTATCAATGAAGAAAGCAGAAATATCCTAGTAACCAAGCAAGCTGAGACATCGTATTACATGAAATGAAACGATCAGAACTGTCCTATCAATGAGACAAGCAGTACTGTCTTATTTATACTCAAATAGAAATGTTCTGTTGATGAGACAAGTAGAAATGTCTTAATAATGAGACAAGCTGAAATACCCTAATAATGAAGGAAGCAGAAATATCATATTATTATTGGTGTGATAAGAAGAAGTATATCATTTTTGAAGCCGAAACTAAATCCTATTAATATGATAAGCAGAAATGATCTGTTGATGAGGCCGGCAGAAAAAATCTACTGCTGAGACAAGCGGGCATATTTTATTAATGAGACAAGCAGAAATATCTTAATAATGAGACAAAACGTAAGATCTTAATAATGAGACAAGCAGAAATATCTTAATAATGAGATAATCAGTATTTCCTTAATAGTGAGACAAGTAATAATATCTTAATAATGAGACAAGCAGTAATATCTCAGTAATGAGACAAGCAGAACTATCTTAATAATGAGACAAGCAGAAATATCGTAGTAATGAGACAATCAGAAATAGATAGGCAGAAATATCTTAATAATGAGACAAGCAGTAATGTCTTAATGATGAGACAAGCAGAACTATCATAATAATAAGACAAGCAGAACTATCTTAATAATGAAACAAAGCAGAAACATCTTAATAACAAGACAAACAGTAATATCTTAATAAAGAGACAAGCAGAAAATTGTAATGATGAGACACGCAGAAATATATTATCAATGAGACAAGCAGTAACATCTTAATAAAGAGACAAGCAGAAATATTGAATGATGAGACAAGCAGAAATATCTTATCAATAAGACAAGTCGAAATATCTTAATAATGAGGCAAGCAGCAATATCTTAGTAATGAGACAAAAGGTAACATCTTAATTATGAGACCAAAGGTAACATCTTAATAATGAGACAAAAGGTAACATCTTAATAATGAGACAAAAGGTAACATCTTAATAATGAGGCAATCAGAAATATCTTGATAATAAGACTACTACTGAGACAAACACAATTATTATACTAATGAAACAAGTAGAAGTATTCCATCGATAAATCAAGCAGAAATAGTCTATGATTGATGAAACGAGCACAGACATATACTTTTGATGAGACAAACAAACATGCTAGTAAGGAGCTTAGCAGAAATAGTCAACCAAGGAGGCAAGTGCAACCATTTCGATATAGAGACAAGCAGAAATATCTTATTAATGAGACAAACAGGAATATTCTATTTGGTGAGACAAGCAGAAATATTCTATTGATGAGATCATCATAATATCATATTGATAAGACAAACAGAATACCCTACTGATAAGACAAACAGAATACCATATTGATAAGACAAAGAGAATATCATATTGATGAGACAAACAGAATATCATATTGATAAGACAAACAGAATATCATATTGATGAGACAAACAGAATATCATATTGATAAGACAAACAGAATATCATATTGATAAGACAAACAGAATTATCATATTGATAAGACAAACAGAATATCATATTGATAAGACATGCAGAATATCATATTGATAAGACATGCAGAAACATCCTATTGATGAGATCAGCAGAAATGTCATATTGATGAAACAAGCAGAAATATCCTTTTGATGAGACAAGCAGAAATATCCTAGTGATGAGACAAGCAGAAATAACATATTGATGAAAGAAGCTTGATGACACAAAAACACAAAACCATGAAAAGAATATTGAATTCGAATAATATACAGAAGATGTATTTCGAAAAATGTTTGAGAATATTTGATTCACATAAGACGTGAAATTGAAAACAATATTTGGATTGTGGGCCAACACACAATTTTCATTTTGTCCTTATTAACTCATCAGGAAAAAGGTGGAGGTAATCGATAAGATCAAGGCCTAGTTTGGAAAGGTTGCTGTTTTGGTACATGCATTACTTACGTGCAGGGGTCTAATAGAACAAAATTACTAAAAATGAATAAAACAATACATAGAATAATTATTATGATAGCGAAAAAAATTATCGTGCATTATTTTTCTAACTGCCCTTTAACACTTGCTCTGATGGGTTCTTTTAAAACATAAATTACCTTGGTTATTGAAAAACTCCAATTTGTCCAGCGAATGTTCTCGGGTGAATTTTGTTTCAAAAAAGAAGATAATTGCATTTTGCTTCTTGAAGCAGTAGCCCGCATTGCTTAA
>JAXRKP010001085.1:85000-127500 GCA_037039925.1 Doris montereyensis | reverse complement strand
GACTTTGTCTTCGTGACCTAACAGGTTTCAAATGTGTCTCTATGTGAACTAACTTGTTTCATTATCAGACCTTGTTCTATATGAAGCCCCTAAAGAGTTTGAATGATTTCTGTATGTAGAGTGAAATGGTTTCATTTGCAGATATTAAAGTCCTAAAGGATTTGAAAGCTTTTTCTGCGTTGACTAAAATGGTTTGATTTACAGATTCTAAAATAAAATGTTTTCTTCAATGACCTAAAGGGTTTGGAAGGGTTCTTTATGTGAGCAAACTAGTTTAATAACCCGAAATTAAATTAATAACATTCTCTATGATGACCTAAAGGGCTTGGAAGGCTTCTCTATGTGAGCAAACTAGTTTAATAACCAGAAATTAAATTAACAACATTCTCTATGATGACCTAAAGGGCTTGGAAGGGCTCTCTATGTGAGCAAAACCAGTTTAATAACCAGAAATTAAATTAACAACATTGTCTATGATGACCTAAAGGGCTTGAAAGCTATCGCTATGTGGACCACTATGGTTCACAGATATTAAAGTAAAAACAATCTCTTTGACGACGCAGAGGATTTGAAAGCTTCCTCTAATTTGACCAAATTGGTTTGATTTGCAGATTTAAAAAAACCATTCTATATGTGTACCTGAAGGGTTTGAACCCCAGACTTTAAAGTAAAAGACGTTCTCTATAATATGGATGTAAAGGGTTTGAACACCAGACTTTAAAGTAAAAGACGTTCTCTATAATATGGATGTAAAGGGTTTGAACACCAGACTTTAAAGTAAAAGACATTCTCTATAATATGGATGTAAAGGGTTTGATCACCAGACTTTAAAGTAAAAGACGTTCTCTATAATATGGATGTAAAGGGTTTGAACACCAGACTTTAAAGTAAAAGACGTTCTCTATATGGATGTAAAGGGTTTGAACATCAGACTTTAAAGTAAAAGACGTTCTCTATAATATGGATGTAAAGGGTTTGAACATCAGACTTTAAAGTACAAGACGTTCTCTATAATATGGATGTAAAGGGTTTGATCACCAGACTTTAAAGTAAAAGACGTTCTCTATATGGATGTAAAGGGTTTGAACATCAGACTTTAAAGTAAAAGACGTTCTCTATAATATGGATGTAAAGGGTTTGAACATCAGACGTTAAAGTAAAAGACATTCTCTATATGGATGTAAAGGGTTTGAACATCAGACTTTAAAGTAAAAAACGTTCTCTATATGGATGTAAAGGGTTTGAACATCAGACTTTAAAGTAAAAGACGTTCTCTATATGGATGTAAAGGGTTTGAACATCAGACTTTAAAGTAAAAGACGTTCTATATATGGATGTAAAGGGTTTCAACATCAGACTTTAAAGTAAAAGACGTTCTTTATAATATAGATGTAAAGGGTTTGAACACCAGACTTTAAAGTAAAAGACGTTCTCTATAATATGGATGTAAAGGGTTTGATCACCAGACTTTAAAGTAAAAGACGTTCTCTATATGGATGTAAAGGGTTTGAACATCAGACTTTAAAGTAAAAGACGTTCTCTATAATATGGATGTAAAGGGTTTGATCACCAGACTTTAAAGTAAAAGACATTCTCTATATGGATGTAAAGGGTTTGAACATCAGACTTTAAAGTAAAAGACATTCTCTACATTTAAAGTAAAAGACATTCTCTATATGGATGTAAAGGGTTTGAACATCAGACTTTAAAGTAAAAGACGTTCTCTATATGGATGTAAAGGGTTTGAACATCAGACTTTAAAGTAAAAAAGACATTCTCTATATGGATGTAAAGGGTTTGAACATCAGACTTTAAAGTAAAAGACATTCTCTATATGGATGTAAAGGGTTTGAACACCAGACTTTAAAGTAAAAGACGTTCTATATATGGATGTAAAGGGTTTGAACACCAGACTTTAAAGTAAAAGACATTCTCTATATGGATGAAAAGGGTTTGAACATCAGACTTTAAAGTAAAAGACGTTCTCTATAATATGGATGTAAACGGTTTGAACATCAGACTTTAAAGTAAAAGACATTCTCTATAATATGGATGTAAACGGTTTGAACATCAGACTTTAAAGTAAAAGACGTTCTCTATAATATGGATGTAAAGGGTTTAAACATCAGACTTTAAAATAAAAGACGTTCTCTATATGGATGTAAAGGGTTTGAACATCAGACTGTAAAGTAAAAGACGTTCTCTATATGGATGTAAAGGGTTTGAACATCAGACTTTAAAGTAAAAACGTTCTCTATAATATGGGTGTAAAGGGTTTGAACATCAGACTTTAAAGTAAAAAACGTTCTCTATATGGATGTAAAGGGTTTGAACATCAGACTTTAAAGTAAAAGACATTTTCTATAATATGGATGTAAAGGTTTTGAACATCAGACTTTAAAGTAAAAGACGTTCTCTATAATATGGATGTAAAGGGTTTGAACATCAGACTTTAAAGTAAAAGATGTTCTCTATACGGACGTAAAGGGTTTGAACATCAGACTTTAAAGTAAAAGACATTCTCTATAATATGGATGTAAAGGGTTTGAACTTCAGACTTTAAAGTAAAAGACGTTCTATATATGGATGTAAAGGGTTTGAACACCAGACTTTAAAGTAAAAGACGTTCTCTATAATATGGATGTAAAGGGTTTGAACACCAGACTTTAAAGTAAAAGACGTTCTCTATATGAATGTAAAGGGTTTGAACATCAGACTTTAAAGTAAAAGACGTTCTCTATATGGATGTAAAGGGTTTGAACATCAGACTTTAAAGTAAAAGACGTTCTCTATAATATGGATGTAAAGAGTTTGAACATCAGACTTTAAAGTAAAAGACGTTATCTATACGGATGTAAATGGTTTGGACATCAGACTTTAAAGTAAAAGATGTTCTCTTTATGGAAGTAAAGGGTTTGAACACCAGACTTTAATTTACTTTAAAGTAAAAGACGTTCTCTATACGGATATAAAGGGTTTAAACATCAGATTTTAAAGTAAAAGATGTTCTATATGGATGGAAAGGGTTTGAACACCAGATTTTAAAGTACAATACATTCTCTATATGGATGTAAAGGATTTGAACATCAGACTTTAAAGTAAAAGACGTTCTCTATAATATGGATGTAAAGGGTTTGAACATCAGACTTTAAAGTAAAAGATGTTCTCTATATGGATGTAAAGGGTTTGAACACCAGACTTGAAAGTAAAAGACGTTTCTATACGGATATAAAGGGTTTGAATATCAGATTTTAAAGTAAAAGATGTTCTCTATATGGATGTAAAGGGTTTGAACATCAGATTTTAAAGTAAAAGACGTTATCTATACGGATGTAAAGGGTTTGAACATCAGACTTTAAAGTAAAAGATTTTCTCTTTATGGATGTAAAGGGTTGAATATCAGATTTTAAAGTAAAAGACGACCTCTATATAGATGTAAAGGGTTTGAACATCAGACTTTGAAAGACGTTCTCTATATGGATGTAAAGGGTTTGAACATCAGACTTTGAAAGACGTTCTCTATATGGATGTAAAGGGTTTGAACATCAGATTTTAAAGTAAAAGACGCCCTCTATATGGATGTAAAGGGTTTGAACATCAGACTTTGAAAGACGTTCTCTATATGGATGTAAAGGGTTTGAACATCAGACTTTAAAGTAAAAGACGTTTTTTATATGGATGTAAAGGGTTTGACCATCAGACTTTAAAGTAAAAGATGTTCTCTATATGGATGTAAAGGGTTTGAACATCAGACTTTAAAGTAAAAGACGTTTTTTATATGGATGTAAAAGGTTTGAAAATCAGACTTTAAAGTAAAAAAACAGCGGTCTCTATATGGACGTAAAGGATTTGAACATCAGACTTTAAAGTATAAAACAGTTTCTATACAGACGTAAAGGATTTGAACATCAGACTTTAAAGTAAAAACATTGTCTATACAAACGTAAAGGGTTTGAACATCAGACTTTAAAGTAAAAGACATTCCCTATACAGACGTGAAGGGTTTGAACATCAGACTTTAAAGTTTAAAAAAACGGTCTCTATATGGACGTAAAGGGTTTGAACATCAGATTTTAAAGTAAAAGACGTTCTTTGTATGGACGCAAAGGTTTTGAACATCAGACTTTAAAATAAAAGGCGTTATCTAAATGGACTTATAGCGTTTTAACATGAGACTTTAAAATAGAAGTCTCTATATGGACGTAAATGGTTCGAACTCAAGATTTTAAAGCAAAAAAAAAACGTTCTTTATATGGACGCAAAGGGTTAGAACTCAGATTTTAAAGCAAACAACCGCTCTCTCCATGGACGCAAAGGGTTCGAACATCAGACTTTAAAGCAAAAAAAAAAACGTTCTCTATATGGACGCAAAGGGTTCGAACATCAGACTTTAAAAGACGTTTCCTGTATGGACGTAAAAAGTTTGAAGATCAGACTTTAAAGTAAAAACGCTTTCAATTAGTTCCTAAGGTACTTGAAAGCCTTCTCTAATTGGACCGAAACAAATTGATTAGAATACTTTAAAGAAAAAAAAATCAGTGTTTGTACGTAAAGGGTTAAAATGGTATGATTTGCAGATGTTGAAATAACAACATTCTGTACAAAGATATAAAAGGTTTGAACAGAAGACTTGATTGCGCTTGTCTACTTATTGAAGCTGGAAAGATAATGCTGGAACAGTTTTATACTAAATGTGATGTGGAGACAAAATTAACTCGTGACAACAGGGAGCTAACATGATGGAGAAATCAGATCAATACAATAATGGAGTGGTCAAGGCAAAGGGCATTTAGCATCTGAGACAGTGGTAGTAATGAGGCATGTCACGATTTACATGGTCGAGGCGAACAACAAAAAATGGACATATACATATATTTTGCTTATATACGTATATTTTGCTTATCGTTGAAATGGCCTTATAAAGATATATCCTTCGTAGTCTTAAAGGATGGCCAACGTAATATTTCAAAAGTTGTATCAAGATCTTGAGACAAACTCTCTTTTCCACTGCTTGTACAAAATATTTAATCCTACACGGCATCATGTTAAATTTGTCAAAGTAAATCGATAAACAACCAACGCAAAGTCAAAGGCTAAAATTATTCACGAGGTGGACTTCATGAGAATTCAGTATTAGCGTATGCTATACAAATATTGATTTTTCGTTTTTAGCTCAAAAACACAACAAAACTCTTCGATGTTACACACACGAACAAGCAAACAAACTACCTACTCGTATCGTCTATAATAATATGATTATGAACGAGTGAATAATATAACGGAGAGCCGAATCTTTGACATGATCTGGTAAAAAGCCGCAGGTGTTTTACAGACCCGAAGCCGCTTGGTACTGTAGACTGATGGATGGTTGTGCTATCAATTCAACGCTCTAGTCTCAATCAGTACGAGTACAAGGAGATACAGCGAGACCAAGGGAATCTAGGAGCCCGGGGCTACCGTTACTCACGACAAGACTTCGATATTAATTTTCCCTGCCTGCCAGGACATAGAATTCCTCTCTACTTTTTGCAACGTTTATAATACAAAGGATCCATGTTATGTTGTGTTTTAACTCTCTCTCTCTCTCTCTCTCTCTCTCTCTCTCTCTCTCTCTCTCTCTCTCTCTCTCTCTCTCTCTCTGTCTCTCTCTCTCTCTCTCTCTCTCTCTCTCTCTCTCTCTCTCTCTCTCTCTCTCTCTCTCTCTCTCTCTCTCTCTCTCTCTCTCTCTCTCTCTCACTTATGACGGTATCGACGACGAAGAAAAGAAGTATCCTTGTTTCAAATTAGGATTTCTTTAGTTTATAATTGTAATACAACTGCTCGCTTGATACACCTTACGGGTATAGTATTAATATCATTATCAATATTATCATGATTTGATACACGGCTTGAAAAAAAGGTTCTGTTGAAAGCAGGCGGATTTTCCGCTCGCTAAAATTTGTGGTTTAAGCGATGACTGCAATAGAGAGAATGGAAAAAAAAGAAGACAAGCAAATGATACAAAGATAGTTGAAAGTCAGAGATAGCACTTACCTTACGATTAATCGTAGGTATGTGTGTGGAAGAAGAGAGAGAGAGAGAGAGAGAGAGAGAGAGAGAGAGAGAGAGAGAGAGAGAGAGAGAGAGAGAGAGAGAGAGAGAGAGAGAGAGAGACAGACAGACAGACAGACAGACAGACAGACAGACAGAAAAACAGTATAGCTTATTGTGTTTTCTGTATGGAACACGATCGTTAAAACTGGGTAGGCATTCCTGATTTGTTTTTTTAAATTTTCTTCCGACTTCACTTAATGACACTGTGAAGGAGATTATTCTTTACCCACCAGGCGATTCCCGTCCTTTATTTTTTACAATTCTTTCGTAAAACGTTCTGCTATTTTGTCTCTTAGAGGGTTTATTATTTTGTTTATCTTTCGATCATCATTAATTTTCCTTCAAATAATAGGCATCGCTCTGAAATTGATGTTGGTCTTTGATCTACACCGTTTTCTTTGTTAAGTTCAAATCAGTAGTCAAGTGTAATACCGATATCATGAATGCATTATAATCTTCTGTGAAAATAAGCATCCCATTTTTCGACAATGCAAACAAACAAAATTAAAAACAACAAGAAAGCAACAAAGCCAGCAAGAAAATCAATACATAAAATTACAAACTAAAACAAAAAGCAACAAAACAAGAACTAAGAAAAAGGAAAAGAACACAAAACAAAACAAGGAAAGAAGAAAAAAGCAAGAGAAAAACAAAAAAAAAGCCAAAGAAGAAATAAACCCAACTAAAATAAACGACATAAAAATCTTACAACATACACACAACACAATCTCAAGATTTTCAGGCTTATGAAAGTTCTCCTAATTTTCGTATTCAAATTTACCCCATCCACCATATTCGATGATCTTATGGTCATTTAAGAGGAAACAGCAAGAGGAAAGAAGTAGGACCAATCAGCTGCCCCCGCAAACACCCTACATTCTCTTCCTTAGCCATTACAAGAGCTGCCCTAGATTTAGTATTTCAAAATTCTACCTCGCTCTGACATGTTGACTGAAGGTGGACACATCAGACATCTTGTGTTAACGCAAATTCTAACAGTAGTAACACAAACTTGACCTATTTTATTCTTATGTGGCAAATGGATATAAAAGCAAGGCTCTTCCACCACTCGGCGTATCAGACCACAACATGATACTAATGATGTGTAACAAATGAATGATTTAAGACCAGAAGCATTGACATCTATTTTAATGAAATGTCTTGAGAGGATTGCGTTAAAAACAATTACAATTACAAGTGGACCTACTCTCGACTTACACCAACTTGCCTATAAATCTAAAACTAAAAGGGGCGTTGAAGATGCTATTCTATTTTTTACAAATAATGTGTACTATCATCTCGATACTCCAAAAAGCTATGTCAAAACTCTTTTCGTTGATTTTTCAAGTGCTTTTAATACAATACAGTCACACATCCTGATTCCTAAATCGTTAAATACGGGTTTGGGAAAAAGCGTAACTCTTTGGATCTTAGATTTTCTGACCAACAGACCTCAAGTTGTTAGATTTAGAATCAGACAATGGTATTTTTAACTCGCAGTAATTGTAACAAATACTGGAGCACCCCAGGGGCTGTCCTTGCACCTATACTCTTTTCTATCTACACTAATGATTGTAAAACTGCGTTTGAAAACATCCCAATAATAAAATATGCAGATGATACATCTGTCCAAGCTCTTATCAGGTCAGAAGTAGATCTAATCAATTTTGTTCAAGAAATCAAAAGGTTTGTAAAATGGTGTGATGGCAATTATTTACAACTTAATGTTAACAAAACAAAAGAAATGATTTTTGATTTTAGGAAGACAAATAACATCCATAATGATATTGTTATAAAAGATGAAACAGTTGAGAAAATTAATGAATATAAATATCTTGGCATAATTTTTGACGAGAAGCTAAAATGGCAAAAACAATCAAATAAAGTTTTAAAGAACGTGAACAAAAGAATGTATTTTATGAGGAAGCTTATAAGTTTCAAATTAATAACACTCTAATAAGACTTTTCCATCGAGCATACATAAAGAGTATTATTATTTTTGGTATAACTGCATGGGGAGAAAATACAAGAGCTAGAAAAAAAAAAAATTTAATAGGACACTGAAACACATCTATAGGGAAACTAATAAATGATGTAGAGCCGGAGAACTTTGAAGATCTGTATGAGAATCAATGCAAGATCAAAGTCAGGAGTATACTTAAAGACAACACCCACCCTCTTTTCTCCATACACCCAAAACAAGTAGTAGAAGTGACCGACTTATATTTAAAATCCCGCACTGAGAGATATTTTAGATCTTTTCTTCCAAGTGCCATACGAAAGTTTGACCATACCTTACTTTGAAAGCACAATGGCGTTTTCCTCATAATGTTTAAGAAATGTAAATTGATGGCTGGTGAATGAATGATTTATGATAAGTTAATGAATGTGTATGAAGCTACACTGATTTGTTTATTAAAAAAATTTTTTTATGTATACTGTTTCACCGCACTATTTATTTACCCACCTTTGAATTTTTGTATACTTCTCCTAAAATCTAAACATTTAATTATTAACTAAGTTGAATTTGTTTTTAATTTAAATGCATTGATGTATTCTTTTATTTTTCAAACAGAAATTGTGATAACACAAGTATAATTTCCTTTTTTAAAGGATCAATAAAGATGATTGAATTGAATCGATTTGAATTGAAACACTAACATTAACACCAACACTAACAGGAACACAAGTGGCATTGGTGGCTGAGCGGTTAGGCTACCGGACTGGGGATTATGAGGTCCCAAGTTCGAATTCGAATCCTAGCAAAGCCAGGTCCGACGTTGGGTTCCTTGGGAAAGACATAACACGCATTTTCCCCACTCTACCCAGGTGCAAATGGATACAAACACTAGCTTAGAAGTAGATAACATCCGTCAGACTAGTGTCATGGCCAGGAGTTGATTATTCTCACCTGTTCCGCTTCATGCTATAGAAACCGGGATAAGTTCCGGCTCTATAGGCCTTAAAGGAACTTTACTTTTTTACTAACAGGAACATAAACGATAACACAAACACTAACATTAACACAAAAATAGACACAAACACTAACATTAAAAGAAACACTAACACCAGTACCATTCCTACCCAGGAACATTAAATAATTGAGTATTAAGTGTAACAATAATGAGACAGGAAAGAATTAAACTAAATGCACAATTATTCATTTTTTGTTCATAAAAAGCATTTAATGGTTATATAAACTAATTGCACTGTCATTACATCACGTCAGTGCCGTGTAATCTCCCCAAACCTCAATCTGTAAGTAAGAGAGTATGAAATAATACATGCTCATGAAAAAATGATAATCTTGCCCAGTATATGCCAAGAGAAAGGATAGAATACTGTACTTATAAAAGTACATGTACGAGTATGTTATGTTAGGATTAAAAAGGGTTTACAATCACTTCAGTAATTTACATTGATTGGGAATAAAAAGTAGACAAAGCACATCAAATTAATAACTAGATCTTGTATTTTTATATATTCGATTCAACATTGCAACAAAATAATATGAAAATATAACGGTATACATTATCAGTTCAGCTATACTTGAGTACGTACAATACTTACATACATATACATACATATTACCTTCAAATATAATACATAAATACATAAAAAATACATACATACAAACAAACATAATACCTACATACAAAGATACTTTGGTTATGTCTTTGAAGTAAACCCTTTCCAACATGGCGGTGATCTCAAGCTTTGGAACTGACTAAAATTATCCACTACTGGCTGGATGGGACATCATTAATTTTTAAAAATCTAAAGCATATATATATACAATTATGAGTTGGTCGATCTTTATTCGCCAAAGACTGTTGATATGCCACTAAGAGTAACCATATTTTGCATGTAGGCTTTAAACCATCACCAGATCGTTTTTGTTTGAGAAAATGTTCTGCCAAAGGTAACGATGAATTAATGTAAACATTATTGTCTTCCCTCTTTGTGAGAATCATTTTCATTCAGCTAGCCCGCCATTTTGAAAAGCTTAATCAAAAAGTTGGAATAGTAGGCCGGCCGTTCATGCCCATCCGCTTAACATCAATATTGAATAATAATCCGATTTAATAATCATACTTGGCATCACCCCAGGGTGTAACTTGCTTGTTTAAAAGTCAACCACAAGAGGAGGACAGAACGGCTACTTGGCATGGACCAGCAGGACCGACACCCTGCATAGACCATGAGTGATCTATATGAAGGTGACTTAACATGCACTCTTGTTTTCTATTTATTACTTATTGGTTAAAACAGACAAACAAACACTATATGTTCATACATTTGTTTGCCTGTCAGAATGGCAGACATGGACTCAGGAATACATTCGTCAAAATAAAAAACAGCCAAAAGAGTTTATTTGAGATGGCATTTAATAATCTCTAGTTTTGTATGCTAGACATATTGTTTAGTGACATAAAGAGATGATTGATGTGTTGATAAAAATATTTTGTTTTTTTTACATTTCGTCTTTAACCATTGAAGTGATATGTTCCCTGTGATCCGATTTAACTCTGTTTTGGAACATTTTATCTGTATGTGTTATATTTGCTATACTGTGTACATGGATGTGATCAACCTTTTTAATTAAGATTGCACAATGTAGACCTGTCCTCCACCATAGGAGGTTTCTCCCAAAGAAGAAGAAGAAGAAGAAGAAGAAGAAGAAGATACATACATACATACAAGCAACTGGTCCATGCAAACTGGGATGCAAAATCAAGACCTCACAGTCTGTAGTTCGTTTGTCTACCACTTGACACCAGCATCACATAGCTAAACAAACAACCATATAAGTATACATACATACATACATACAAACATTCATACAAGTATGCATGCATAGCCTAGATACCTACAGTATATAATACACAGATAGTTGCAGTAAATGGAAGTATAGAACCCTGTAAAATACACCTACAAATACATAAATAAAACCCTGTAAAAAACAACTAGAAATACATTGAAATGTATATAATATATTATGTCCACAAATTGATTAATCAATTCTCAATAATTTGATTTCAACATTTTGTACAAACCTAGACATGATAGAATTATGAACAACTTAAAATTGATGTGTGCTTATATTTATGTATATCTATATAAAATTTAAAATGGCATGAATGATAAACACAAAAAACTTGTTTTCAATCCAAAATGAAACATGAAATCTCTATAATTTGAGCTAATTAAACCTGAAATGCAGGAACAGAACACGTCGATCAATGGGTACCCTGTGAATTTTTCGTTTTATTATCAAAAGCATAAAAAGTCAATGTGATTTATTTTGCATGGGGGGGGGGGGGAGAGAGGAGGAGGACAACAACAAAAAGTAAACAATTGAATTGGAACAAAAAGAATCTATTACATCAACATCAGACTAAAACAAAATGTATGAGCATGATATATGATAATGCTATTTAAAAATCAGATATTTGCACATCAAATACCTTTGTCAGCGGTTTTATCATAACAGTGTTACACATAGGTATTCTTGCAAATTGTACAACCACCAAAAAAAGAATTGTTAGACAAATAATAGGCACAATTGATTGTTGACAATGATAGGAAAATACAAGGGCAATGACAATAATGATAGATAGTGTCTTTAAAAAAAAAGGGTCCAGATAGATCTAATTAGTTTACGAAATGCTTGCAGTAAACATGCGATTTCAGATTAAGCAATATAGTATAAAACAGCTTATTATGCTTTTGATCTGCATCTACTTCGGACACAAAACACAAAAATATTGAGTTTCACAGTCTTATGTCTTTACGATTTAATATCTAACTACTTAAAAGTAAATAATATATATATATATTCATTCACATTTTAAATTGCAGGCACATAAAAAAGGAGAACTTATGCACTCTCAAAGACATTTTGATGTAAATAATATTGCCTTGTAATTAAAAAGTAACATGAACACAAAGATAATTTTGAGCAAACATAATATCACTGTACTTCATGCAGGTTCTGAACAAAATTATTGTAATAAAGAAACAAAACAAGAAAGGAATGCATTTTAAAAGATTGCTTCATACTGAGTTGAACTGTGTTGTTGCTTTTCTTCTGATGCTTCCGGTTGCATGGAAACGGTGACCATCTTGGATTTTGCTCCCAAATTTCACCAAGTTCAATGGGCTTTTTCATTTTTCAACAAATTTCATTTAAACTTGGCACCACACCTTATTTGATACAATATCTAAATTTGATCAGATTGGATTTTTGTTTCCCTTGTAAGTTTTGTTTTATGAATTTTTGAAAATAACATATGAGAATAACCAAAAATATACAAAAATATTGTACAAAAAATTCAATTTTCCCAAAACTATAATAGTTAATACATATAAATAAAAAAAGCATCTGATCATTTCTTTTTTTCCCCCACTCATTATTTACACCATACTTCATGAAGATACATTGCGAAATAAAAAGTAGATAGGAAATAATGAACAAAAAAGGACATTTTGAGAAACCCCCCCCCCCCCCCCCCAAAAAAAAAAAAAGATTTTAATTTCTCCTAGGCAAATTGCTTTTTTTAGTTCTTTAATACAGTAATTGATTTACCACCTAAATAGAAAAACCACTGCACATATCTTTTTATTTTTTACTTATTGAGTGCTACATTAAAAAGCATAATACACTTCCTTTAGTTTGGTTTTAGTTTTGTTTTTTAAAATAATTTTCTCTCATCTAATTCAATACTAGATATATATCCTGTTTTTGACAAGAGTAAAGATGCTCAAGCAATGGCATTAAGTGATTTTTCTTACATTCATTTTGCAATAATCGTTTGCATCTCAAAATGAGTAAAAAGGTGCTGGTGCACTTGAAACAGTGTCAATAAAAAGTAGTTGAGAGCCTCTCAAGGTTTACATTGTTTTTAGCATAAAGACTACTTGCAATGTAAATCAAAAGATTGATGTCTAAAAAGTGTAACTTGCCACATGTTGTCCATGTTACCAATATTTTATTTCTGCTGTGATCAATCTAATAAATAATCAAGAAGTTCAAAAGTTCTTCCCATCTTTTTTATCATGAAAATGTCAGAATTCTAAGAAATAGTTATATTAAGATAATATGCTTGTAGAGAATAGCTGATATTTGACCTAGGACTGAAAAAAACCCAAATTAAATATAATTCTTACATCTTTGAGACAAGGCACAAATTAAAAACAAATCAAATCAACATATTTGCATTCAAGGCCTGATCACTGTACAAAAGTCAGATAAATATCATTAAAGCACAGTAAACAAAAGGCTAGTTAAAGTAAAGACACAAGGCATCAAATATATGAGGCACACTTCTGGAGAACTACGTAAACAATGATGCAGAACATAACTTGTTGAAAAGAATGCATGACAAGGATGCAACAGACAGACAAATTTGCCAAAGGGTCATTGACTCATACTTTGTTTCATCATAACTCATTATTAAAAGACTTGATCACTCTATGTATGTACCAAGACATAGGAACAAAGAGTGAAAAGCGTTTTCTCCAAAATAAAATTCAAACGGTCGAGATTTTCTACTGTTTCCTAAAATTAGAGCACAATCCACACAAAGAAATGCTCTACTTTTCTCCTAGCAGTGTATTCCTTTGTGGAAACTACATTACTATTCTAGTGCTACTTTTGTTTTTTCTCATGCTTATACTGATGTTTATAAACTTAACTGCCCAGAGGGGAAAAAATAGAAATAACACTTTAATGTATGATCTTCAGTCATTTTGGGCATAAACGTTGATGCAATTTTTGTTCAGTTTTAACTTTTTCTGAGTGCTACATTCAGCCTTTTTTTAAAGTTTTAGAGGCTTCATGATCAATTTCTCCCAGGGCAAGAAACAAATTTTAATTTATCCATAGAAAATCTAATTCTTTAAGATATTTAGTGCTAAAACATAAAACTACAAATATAGTAATTGACATCAAAGACAGTGGTTTCCTATGCTATTTACCACTTATTTCCTGCACTTGATGTGAATATATATTAGACAACGATTAAGATGCTTCAAAGGAACCATAAATAATGTCCAATGCTTAGATTTTAATGATTTGAACTCAGAACAGTGAAAAACTATACAATTATGTTTTTCTTTTTCTCCCTTTTGATTTATGCTAATGTAAAACAAATCTTAGTAGCAAATGGGTTTTGGGGGTGGGGGGGGGGGCAGTCCCTGAGAAGGCCATTTATGCTCAAAATAGGACAAATCTAGTCTATTGTATCATTAGATGCAGCCGTTCATTCCATTCACATTGATATCATAAAAAAAGCTCAGTATTGGTTCTTTGAATTGTTATGATTTTTTCAGATATGATACCGGCCTAACTTTCAACATATCATTTGAACTATAAAAGCTAGTAATTTTGTCTAAAATATAGCAAGTTGGTACTCACTTTAATCAGCACAGTATAATCTATCAAACTCTGAACACTCCCCCCGCCCACCCTACCCTTAAATGAAAGACAAACACAATTATCAATTTCAGTTACATTTCACAAAATTACTATATTATTTGAATAATCAACCACAAAGATTACACACAGTGAATCACACTTGGTTACAACCTTGAGAACAAAAAAGATGGAGAGAGAATATTCTCGAAGATTCAATCAATATGTTGATATGAAGTCACAAAAAAATGAAGATATTTAAAATAGATCTCTCTCTTTAAAAATCACAAATCAAACACTTAAACACAGCCCTTATTTCTACCCTGTTAATATTTCCTTCCTTGTATCAAAATAAGTATGTCTTATGTATAACATTTGATAAATTATTTCATTGTGCTTTTTTTTTTCTCTTTAAATGTAATAACGATTTACACCTGAGACCAACTTGATGTACAAGAATATCAAAATGCATTTTGGAAGTGAAATCCATCAGTCTGTTACTCATTGGTTAACATATTTCTGAACGAAATTTTGCATTTTGAAAAATATGATGAGATGTCATTGTTTTCAATCCTTTTAAAATGATTTTTGCATTAGACTGTAAACAATTTTATGTCATTTCTATAAATAATATAAATTTCCATTTGCAAGACTTATAATTGATTCATAGGAGCTGACATACATTGTGCATTGGAAAATTACCAAATCTTATTGAAAGAGTCAATTCTTTCATAACAAACAAACAGAAAGATCTTGGTGAATCTCTGATTGAATCATAAATTGAACATCTGATATTCTATTTCAGGCGGGACTGAGATCCATAAACTGATCAGTATAATTCATATAATTTGAAACATAATAGACAAGATAAGATTGGATCTCTGCAGAAAAGAAACATTGTGTAAAGTAAATATTATAAAGGATGGTTTTAAAATCACATTAAAGCAAGCAAATAATGAAAAGGCAAAAAAGTAAAAAGCTTTTTCTGGAAGCTCTATAATCAATTTACTTCAGAGGGACATTTACAGCAAAACTTATATTAATCGTTGACAACATGTTTAACAATCAGAAAAACAATAATGCAAAAAATAAAGAAGGAACCTCAATAAATACATCAAATGGTAGAGGAAGATCACATCACAAACTGATAGGTTATTATTTTCCTAAACAGCTGTAAAAGGGTAGGGGTTTCTTTTTTTTGCCTTCTTTTCTCATACACAAATCATCCGCTCAGAATTGTATCATCCTTACTACAGATAAACCCATTGAGAGAAAAAAGACTCAAAAGTTGTCAGCTGGAAGGAGAGGAGTTACGGCATTATGCACGTGAAATTTGTGACAAGCGTAGACCAAATTTGGTGATAATTTTTTCCTGAGACCGGACAATCGACGATTGTAAATTTGAAAATGATCATAACCCCAAAATAGTCAAATGCATATTTAGGACAGTACAATTCTGAGCTGGAGAAACATTGGGTAAGCAATACAATTCATAATCACACATGTCACATATAAAAAATAAAAAATAAAAGAATTATTTTGTTTTTGTATATTCTTAACTATAGCTTGAGTATGTTGAGTTTCTTTTCAGCTTCACTGCCATATTATCACAGAAATCAGCAGTGAAAGGAATGCAATTGAAATAGACACACCAATCACACTTAGTCAGAGGAGCAACATAAAATATTAATACTAGTACCGTAAAGATACCAATGGCTGCCCCAAGACAAGCAATTATGCTGATAAGCTTACGACGGCGATCAAATGTTCCGAATGAAACATAAGGCATCAAAGCAAAACCCAGCATGAATCCAAAGAGAAAACCGAAGAGATGAGCCCAATTGTCAAACCAAGGGAACAAACCCAACACAAAAAGTAGCAGTATGGGCACGAATGTTTTCAAAATGGCCAACCAAGGCTTGCGATACATCTGATAGCTTTGAAGCACCTCCACAATGAGGCATGCAACGATGCCGTAATGAGCACCTGATGGTCCTGCCTGTAACATTTGAACAGAGAGAAACAAACAAGATACAATAATTATATATTTCAGTTTCAGATCTCTTATGAGTTAATCAGTGCCAAAAGAAGTTCTTATTTCATGCCAGATTAATTCTATCTCCTGCAAGAGTGATACATTCCAAAGGCTTATAACTTTGTTAAGCATTGAGAGCTTATCGCCGATCTATCAGTGCTTCCTCTAGGTTGCTCTATGCCAAACGCTGATGTACAGAATGTGGGCATTTCCTTACAATTGTAGCAGTATTAGTCTTCCAAATTTTTTTCAAAAACAATTGTGAGGAAATGTCCATAACCGATAAGTCGGCATTTGGCATAGAACAACCTAACGGAATCACCAATGTATACACTGCACTCAAAGAGTTCATTCAAACGTGTTGGAAATTTAATTCCTGCTTGAGTGGTAACATACAACAGGATCCATTGCTCAAAGTAAAAATTGATATGACTTAAAATGAAAAAGAACTGAAAGACAGAACCTGTTCCTCTTGTTCATCACTAAACTTAAAATGAAATGTCTAATGCAGACTACCTTTGTATTTCATTATTACAAATATGCAAATATCGTTCATAATTCCTGAGTGCCACTTTCAATTTCCCGTTGTCCTCTTTCTATCTGTCTGTCTATCTGTGTCTCTCTCCCTCTCTTTCTAAGTATGTGTGCTTTGGACATGGGGCAGGGGGGGGGGGGGTGAAAAGCCTGAGATTCCTATGGCATACTTGCTCAAGCACAAGGGTAGACAGAGGAAGGGCAGCATCTGGATTTACCAAATTTTTATTGAGAAATCTAAATGTATAAACTCAAACAAGCTGTCTTGTTGATACAAACTGAAATACAGATTATTCGAAATATTTCTCAAATATAGAAAACGAAATAGGCAGAAATTTCAATGTTTACCTCAACTTGATAAGGAATAAATGTACAGCTAGCAAGATTTCCAGCAATTCCTGATCCTAAATAGATTATACTGATTCTAATGGCACCCATCAATTTTTCAAAATCTCGCATTATCCACATTTGGAACAGGATGGTTATGACAAGATGAATCAACCTGCAAATAGAGATAAAACAAAAACCCTGTGTATTGTAAGAACCTCAGTGCATCTTGCCAAGTATGATCTTTATGAAATCAGATACGTACAAACATTACTATATACATTTTTTAAAATATTGCTGAACAGACTTACGGAAAGAAGACATTTTTATACCATGCGCATAGTAAGATTTGAGGAACCAGCTCCTCTGCATTGAAATTGCAGATATTGATTTCTCTTCTCTTTCTGTTGGCTTATTTGTTCTCAGAGAACCGTTTTTCTCCTCATATTCACATGCAAACCCAACAAATGGAAGTAAACATGTGAAGAGCTGAACAGCTGAAAGAATAGAAGGAATGTCCAGAAATAAATCATTTTTAAAAATGACATAGAATGTCATGGTCAGTATTTACCCTGCCCGCTTCTGGTGCAAATGTATATAAACAATAATTTTCAACATTAAGCTTTTATTGTTGTCTTTTATGATATTTTTTATAACTACATTGTCTCTTACCCGCCATGAAGAAAGAGGGACGTCCATAGCCGATAAAACTGGTCTGGACTCTCGGAGTCGACAAAAGGAATCATGCCACAGATTTCCTCTAAACAGTAGACCTATGATTAGGGATTTAAAGAAGAAGAAAATAAACTTGCATTAAATTTCAAAGCAAAATATGGGAAGACTATATGAAAATAAAAATATTTTTATGAACACAGTTGAACATAAGAAAAAAACGCATTGCCAACAGAATTTTTAATATTTTATTCTTTACCACAATGCAAGGAATATACTTGTGACATGTTTATTTGATGCAATGATAAACTTTACAACCCAATTCTGCCATAGATCCACACTAGTTCTAGGAAACATAAAGCATTTTGAGATGAAAAGGAAAACTAAAGTCTACATAACATAATGAACATCTTCTAGTTTAGTATCCTATTATCTCCTGCATTAAAAAAAATAATTCACAAATATCTTTTCTTACTTGTGAACACAGGAATGCATCACTGTGGAAGAAGCCTCGCTTCAGGTCACAATGTTCCCTTGTAGTGATGATACATTCCCCCTGAATACCAAAACAGCATGGGCGACCTAAAAGCTCACAACTCATATGTTGATCTGTCACACTTGCAGCAGTCTGATTTGGTTTTGCTGTATCCTTACACAACTTTGGAAAGACAGAAAAGATCAGAATTGTTGTTGAAACGTATGATGAATTTTCTAGAACTATGGGCAATTTGTAACGTGAAAAATCTCTAGCTGTT
Source organism: Doris montereyensis (assembly GCA_037039925.1). Lineage (NCBI taxonomy): Eukaryota > Metazoa > Mollusca > Gastropoda > Nudibranchia > Dorididae > Doris > Doris montereyensis. The sequence goes on along the minus strand of JAXRKP010001085.1, from coordinate 108,668 downwards.
GAATGTCAAGAATGATTGATATTGAATTTCAAAGAATATCTAATGGAATCTAATGTAACCTTAATTTCATTTAACAATCTAAAAAAACAACAACAAAGAACTTCTCAGGCGCATTCTTAGAATATAATTACTGAATAAAATCGTCAAATCAATACTTACTGGCCATTGAGTGATATCATCCGGCCATACAAACGGTGGAGTAGAGGAAGGATTACTGCAATACCTGCCAATTTAACACACAAAATATACTGATAAAATAGCCATATATGAGCCATTCTCAAAAGGTCAAACCCAAAACATCACAACCAAGTTTAATATTTATTTCTTTGATTTTCTTCCAAAACCCACTGGATCTAAAAGAGCATGCTTTGTAAAAATAGAAAAGAAAAGTTTGGGGATAGTTTTTCAGATAGATATTGCATTATCTTTGATTTTCTCTGTTTCAGCTGATCTTCCGGACGTTACTGATGACACAAATTAATTACAATTTATTGATCCTTAACACTTAAAACTATAATATTTTTTATTATCTCAGAATGAAAACAGCAACAATAGCGATAAGAATATCATAGTGAATCATTAAAGAACATAATTAATAGGATAAATGGACTACGATTTGTGTCATCATAACATCCGGAAGAACCATGCCCACTATTTTGTTTTTGATGTCTTTCAACTAGTGTACTTTTCAAAATTACATGGAACACATTTTATCCATAGCCAATTATTAGAGTTTACTGTGTGTATGCAGTGAATAACTCTTCTACTTATAATACATTTAGCATAATATGGATCTTCCAGATGTCACAATGACACAAATTTATGTCATTGTAACATCCGGTAGTCTTCATCATGCTGCCAATGCAATTTGAAACGGACAAACAAATGAAGTAAAAGTAAAATGGAAACAAAGACAAATTTTTCAACATTCATTACATATATTTATTAAACCAGATGAACAAAGTTATTGGTATAATAATACTTAATACCATCTCTGTCTCCCAGTATTTGCCATAGAGGCCACTCATTTGTTACCAAATTTTTGTTGATAAGTGCATATTATTATTATCATACTAAAAATACAAAGCATTATCAAATGGAAGACAGAATTAAGCCTATAAGTAGTATAAGTGTCAAGGACCGACGATACTGGTCGTATACTCTCCAGAAAAATTCACCATAGGGCCAGTTATCCCGATAAGCACCAAACGGTACAGATCATCGGCCATATACTCTCCAGCCAGATTCACCATAGGGCCCTAAGGCGAATTTGCCTGGAGAGTATACGGCCGATGATCAGCCCTTGACTCTTCTAGGGTTAATTATCAAATCAATTATTTCAGACTACCGCAATTCACATTTATCAAAATAGAATGACAGAAAAAGAAGGCAACAATTAATTATTCCCAATTGAAATTTCATAGGGTTCAGACAAGGGAAACATGGGTTCCACATGGTTAGCGACCCAGAATTCATCCACCATATCATTTCTTGTTGACGTCCATAGAATTACTACGGAATGTTTTACAGCAGGTGACTGTTGGACAGTTGCCAGTGGCAATACTGTTCTGTCCAGAAACTGCCCACATGATTGGCCCTTTCGAGGGTAGACTGATATGACAGTTGTATTTAAGGCAGTGGCAGCTGCCATCAGTTGCCACATGCCCATGTAGGTGCCTAGATTACAAACGTCCATCACCACTCTCTCATATATTTCAGTGGTACTAACACCGTGACACTCTGAGAGAGTGCGCAACATATCAATATCTCCTTGAGGCAAATTCAAATAATGGGATTTGTTGACGACGGATTCAATACAAATTCTACAACGTATCTCCTCATGATACTCCTCTGAACAGAAAAGAGCAAGACTTAATGACCTGGGAATGCAGTTGCCATCAACAGCCACACAAACTGGATAAAGATATTCCAAACCTTGAGGGACTAAAGCCAAAGCAGTTTTATCAACAGGGACTCCACTATCAAAGACAGTGGGCCATTTAATTTTTGGTAAAGGAAAAGAATTGAGGCGAGGCAAACCTGAGGCAACAACATTTTCAAGCTCAGCAAAAGTATCACATAAAGTCATAAACTTCAAGGCATCTTTGAAAAATCTTCCCTTGAAACATTAGTATCTACAAGGAATGTTGTGTTCAGATCACTACCAGGATCATCCAGAAAGGCATCATTAAAAATGGAACTTCTTCCAGCCACAATCTCCTTTCGTGATTTTAATTTGTATTTACACGTGTTCTCCCAATCTTTCACACTCTTCCACTCACTCATAAAGTCTACATTCTCAGAATGATTAAAATGACCCTCTACACAAGACTGACAAAAGCAGCTTAAATTTCTTATTTTCAATCCATCTGCAGTGGGGAGCAGACTGTGCAGCTGCCAAGTGCCATAAATAGTAATAGGCTTCCTGTCATCAGTTTCCCTTTCTGTGGCCTTGAAAACTTCCGACTCATGTGCCTACACCCTTCCTCTCCGGCAATAGATAATGCCTCTCATGCAAATTTGTGCAGCTCTTCAGCATTCTGAATGACAACCTGTCTGGCTTTAGCGGCACGTGTGGCAGTTTGCTTTTATATTTGCTTACTGATTAAGATATCTTTTACTTCATACCTGGGATCTTGACCACATACAGTTCCGCCTAACCTTGATCGGCTAGAACCAGGAGGACCAGAGTTGGACAGTGGAGGCCCTGGATTGTCAGATGACCACTTATCCCAGCGAGACAAAATATCCTACAAATGTTAAAGCAGAAAAGGTCATGTACGGTTAACTTAAATATAGCCACATAATAAAACAAAGCATTCATTGTCCTGAATTTTGTTTCTTCTACCATCAAATTAGTATTCAGTAAAATCTAAAAGAGCTTCTTTACGACAAAATATTGTTGAAGTTATTTCTGTAACGATTAGTATGATAAGTCTTATTGTCAAATATTGTTTGTAGCAAAGATGGCTTTGGGTCCAGAGCTTGATTTTCCTAGTCGATGGGTCCCATTGAAAGCTAGGGCCACTATTTTGCTTGAATACAGGGAATGCCGGTTACGTCGATGTTCAAGGGATCTTGACTAAACGATCAACCTTCATAGAAAATCAGCGTTTTTGAATGTGTGTGAGTAATCTCCCTTTATGGTCCTGATTGGTTTGATGGAGTCGATGTCAATTGGTCTCAGATATTATTAGATAAGCACAAATCTGGGAAGTGAGGTGTCGGTGGCCCAGTGATTAGGCTGCCACACTTAGGATCACAAGGTCCAGGGTTCGAACCTTCGCAAAGCTAGTTCCAATGTTGAGTTCCGTGGGAAAGATATAAAACACGTATTTTCCTCACTCGACACAGGCGCAAATAGATACAAGCACTAGCTTGGGAGTTAAGATCTGCATCAGACTAGCAGTAACAGCCTGTCCAGGAGAAGTTAGGATAAGCTCCGGTGCTATGGGTTGCAATGACCTTAGAGGAACTTTACTTCCTTACTTACCCAAATCACGGAAACTTCACTTTCATTCGTAGCTCAAACTCTAAAGTAATACTGGTTTTACATGCGGCATTGAAAAAATCCAGTCATATAGCATAGTGGTAGTAGAAGGCTGATGTGGAAAATTACTATAGTATTAAGCTCAGAAAATATTATTATTATTGAGGGCCCCATACCCCAAACATAACGCTACATGCGTCTGCACTGATCTGCAGCGATGCGATTTGTATACTTAATATTAAGTCTTGTATTGAGAGAGAGAGAGAGAGAGAGAGAGAGAGAGAGAGAGAGAGAGAGTTAGAGAGAGAGAGAGAGAGAGAGAGAGAGAGAGAGAGAGACAGAGACAGAGACAGAGAGAGAGACACACACACACACACACGGGTGAATGAGGGTGCCGCTTTTTTACAAGAAGGCAATTTTCCTATCAAGAAGTCCACATTGTAATTAGTAATAAAAGTACAACAGGTATACATTGTGATTGTAGTGTTGCACAGGTACTACAGTGTACGATGTATTGTTATAATAATATATTATGGCAACGTCAGTTGTACAGTGGGTAAACAGTTGAGAAAGTTGTGTTTTATGGGACAGACGGCCCATATGCGGGACAGGCGACAGAAATGTGGGACTGCCGCAGTGTGCGGGACACTTAAACCTGAAAACACAGCACAGGACAATCGTTAATGAAGAACAAAAACCATAATCAATAAAAAGTGTCCTCTGAAGTTTCACTCACACTGCATCCCGATTCCACTGTCTGTACACATCCAGATCCATCGTTTCTTATGCAACAAGCAGACTGCCTTTCCTCTGCCACATCGTATCCTACCGCTTTATTCAAATTTTCATCCACTCTCATGCATGGTGAGTACTTTGCCCCCAAATGAATCAAATCCGCCTGAGAAGATCAAATGAATCCTTATTGATTTATCAATATATTATAAAGAGATGATATTTTCTTCTTCTTTGATACAGAGGTATAATGAAAGTTTCCAAATTTCTAAACAATAATATAATGGAAACATCAACACTGTTCCAGAACTTGGATGAAATTTATGGCATATCCTCACATTTTAATCTTATATTCGAAATATACTTAAGAAAGCTCTTTAACAAATAATCAACAACATAATGAATTAAGTAAAAGAAAGTTATGGAACTGTTCACAGACCTGTCTTGGCCCAATCCACAGATTTTCTCTCTCGATATGAGTCTCCTTCTGAATGGCCAAATTTGGCATCCTCACCTAATTCAAATAAAAAATAAGTAATAATCAGAATACAAACAATCACATGGGGCCTACATGAGAAAACAAGAGATATTTTGGGAAGATCCAAGCATTTTTCTATCTTGAGAACTGAATTCTAATTGAATTTTTCTTTTTCTCTGGCACAAAATAATTTACTTCCCCATCAATTAAGACAACTGAGAAAAAATAAAATAGATGTGTGTAGATAGTGTCATACAAAACGGGAGTTACCGTTACTATGGCTACTCACATCTGCAGATACTTCCCTAGTGCCAACACCAATTGGAGCAATGCCATACACAGCCACTGACACGATGAATACCACAATTTGAACAAATGTCACCCAGTATGTGAAATACGGCCTGAAAAAAGGCAATCAGATTTCTTTTTATTATAACAGAACATAAAACAACATCTTTAAATTTAATTTGCAGCTCTTCTTTTATTCTGGAAGTCAATATATCCCTATGTCAACAGAAGTGTAAGAATCAACTTTTACCAACTCTGCCTTTGTAAATGGAGACTAAACAAGCATTGAGCAACCCTCTATGATTCAAACTATCAAAACATTCATAAACTTTTGAAATGAACAAGGGGTGATACTGATGATATAAAGTGGTAGTAAAAATAAAAAGACCTAATGAATGAGAATGATAACAACAGAGATAGTCACAGGAGTTAAACAAAAACACTTGTCATCTATACATACTTCCAAAAGATGGACAGTTGAAGTGACAATCTTACGAGTAATTGAAGTCTAAGTACATTCAAGACGAAAGCAAACTAACATCTCATATTACCTATGATCATCAAGATTATTCAGCTGCTTCCTGACATCTTTAGTCAGCACTGCACTCCTGAACCGGCGCCTTGTCAGCCGCCCAATAATACCCATACCAAACTGACGTTTGTCTCTCTGCATTGCTGTTTGCATTACCTTCGATGACAATAATTATACATGATTAAATTATAAGAGAATATGTTAAGCAGACATCAAAAGTCACGTTATATGCTATTGATGGCTACATAAAAAATATTTACTGAAAGTTTTCCTGAAATTTGAACGAAGATACATGAATGATCGATGTAACTCACAGAAAAGGAATATATATTCTAACTTGTTTACCTTATCTGTAATTCGACTTAATCCAAAATCTGGTCTATCAATGAAATCATCGCCAGGAGTTGAAGGAATTGCTTGTGGAGGACGCCTTCTCCACCCTGGAGCACTTCCTCACCTGCAAGTTCAGGGCGTACCCTATGCACACAACAAAAAAAGCAGCCTTACATGAAAATAATATATTCATTGATGCTTTTTCTATAAGCACTATGAGCAAAGTTATAAAAGGCAGCACTCAAGTAACATAGTCACATAATCTTCCCAGCATCAATAGCACTTGTCTATCTATGATGAAGTACCCTATCAAATGAAATGACACTGAAAAGCAAGTGATGGAATCATCTTGAAGTATTGATTCAAAAAGCAAATGCCCACATGACCATCCGCTTAGAACATGAACGAGTAATGTGTGTTCATGTCTGTCTAAAAGTTAAAAATTAGAGGATTTAAGAATACCTGTTAAAGAATTTACATGTCTTAGTCAGATGTAAACTATTGAGAGCAGACCTACTAAAATCACTGATGGTCAAAAGCAATCAGAAGCCATGACAGAAGTAAAAAACAGAGCCATACAGACCAATTTATATCCCAAACATATTTTTTAGTTCCTCAAATGCTACCCTTTACAGCCTTTAGGCCCTTGGAACCAGTGCTAATCCTTGCTTAGTAGCATAAAGCAAAACGGGCATATCAATTCCATATTTTTTTGTTTATCTTCAAATGAATTGGAGTAGATCCTCAATAATTAGGATCTCATGCTGATTTTACTGTCATAATTCAGAATAAATGCTTTAAAAAACTAAATCATGATTCAATACTCAAGCTCTAGCTTTTAAGGTCATAAAGAACAAGAGCTGCTCAGTTAAATAACTGTATGTGCAAGAGAAAACAGTATTGGAAAAATAAGTGTAAAATTACTTTATCTCTCTCGGGGCAGTTGGATGCTCATCATAAAACACATCATCCACAAGACTGAATGCATCATCATGTTTCTGCATGAAGAAAAGATGATTTGAATCTTTTAAAAACAGAATCAGCCATCAGATCAAAAAAACATGAATAATTCTTTACAGACAAACGATTACAAACCATACCCAGCACAAACACATGTATAGGAGGTATGTTGACTAACAAACAGAAAATAAAGGCTTTCAGGATATTGAGTTCTTTAATTAATATTTGTCATCCTCTTTTAACAAAAAAGCTCTTTTAGGTCAGCTTATAGAAGTTAAATGTTAATACAAAAATCTACAAACTTTTGTCTCATCTCCTTAATTAATCCAACACATACCAAATGAGGACAAGATAACACATATTTTACACATTGTTGTGTAATTGTTAAGCGGACCAAATAATGACCAACATACTCAATAAAACAAGCGTTTAGTATTCAGCTGTGATATCAGTAAACAAATGGTTACGCTGTTAGATTTGAGATTGTGATGTCATTGGTTCAAATCCTAGCAAGGCCAGGACTGATGTTGGGTTCCTTTGAAAAGACACTTAACGCATATCCTCAATCAACCCAACTGAAAATGGGTACTAGCATCAGCTGAAGATGAAACACTGCAACAGATTAGCATCCAGTCCAAGCGGCAGTGTCTTATCAATGGGTCGCAAAATACTGCAGTGCTCTGTGCCAGAATAGTTTTAGAGGGAATTTACTCCCTCTGCATGTCATTTAGCCACAAAACAAGAAATATTGTCCAAATCTAACTCTTTCATGGGGATCGGATTTTCCCTTAATGTGGTGTATAACAGTCTGATAGAATAGGGGAAATAAAGAGAATTCTGGATAAACGTGAAAAAAAGTCCAGTCTTGTAGAGTTTATTACATCATTTCCATTGTATTGACACATTGAACTTTGAAAGATAAAAATAAGCAGCTGAGTTTAAATGATCATACAGTGATCTACATGCCTAAAACGAGCTATCAGTACCTTTATTATTAAGTCTTCTCCACCATAACCAGAAGTGCTGCCAGCTGCAAAGCTTTGACCTTTGAAAGACTTTTTACGGGCTTCTCGACGAGCTGTCTGAAATGAACATTTCATTATAAATTCATAATTATTGCTAACATAAGTGTTACATAAAAACTATAAACTAAATATCCTATTGCCTCAGAGTATACACTGTGAAAAAATCCCATCTTTCATCCTTTATAAATGCTTACTTTTTTCTTATATACCAATGCACATTTCAATCTTCAGAAAAATGCTGACAACCAAATTTGCTTTAATTCACTGTTATCCTGACAATTTTCGAGCAACAGGATGACAAAAGCATCTATTTACAAAAATGAAATCTCATTCATTTAGAAATGTAAAAACAGAAAATTTTTTCTATAATTGAGTTTTCTGTGGTTAAAATTGTGGTAATCAACAAATGGTAGGAAAAAATTACCACAAGAATTGTGATTATGAAGGTGGTTAAATCAAAAGGACGCATGTAGCCTTATTTTCATTTCAACACATGCCATTATGATCAAGCAGACAACTTTGTAAGTGAAATGAGGCTTATAACAAGCTGTTAAAATACAACATAAAAGTCCAATTCTTGTATAAATTGAAATGTTCAAATGCTCTCAGGCATCAAATATCTTAAGAAAGAATGAATAAAAACTAATCATCCGTCAATGGAGAAATGGAGATTGTCAAATCCATGGCATATCCTTAGTAGAGAAGACATAAAAGGCACAGTTGTTGACTACCAAAGTTCCTTTAAAAAAATATGCAATTTATACTTACTGACAAATTTGAAATGCCTTTCATTGTCATCTGCAAAACTGATTTCTTCCTCATATCTTTTCGAGCTGGACCAAGGCTAGTTGCCGTTGCTGTAGATATACCAGAAATTTGCCTTGAGACTCGTAGAGGATCTCTAACATTGGGTAAGCCATCAGTAGTATCAAAGGCACTTGCAGGAGCTTATCATTCTTTATGCCTTTACCAATTGCACTTGCACACCTTAATCTTCTGTTCTCCCATCTCCTTCCATTTACATCATCTTCATCATCAGCAAGACCAAAGAACTCTGCGATACTTCTTTTGGCTTTCCTGAAAGCATGAAACATAAATTTATGAATGCCAAAATATGACATAAAACTTAAACAGCATAATATGCACATTACAAGGTTAGCATGTAAAGTAACTCGAAGAGAGGATGGAGCTTTATTTTTATTTTATTTTCTAGTCACATTACCTTAAAATCAGATTGGGAGATTACAGGGTTAGTGTTTTATTGTCCTTTTGGGTCTTTTTTTTTGTAAAATGAATAAAAAGTTTAATGAGTGTTATTGTAAAACACATACATATATACACATGTTTTTTATGTGAATGTTAAAGTAAAAATAAAACCGTTTACATACAATTTCAAACAAATCTAAACATTTATATATAACATATATAATAACAATTTCTTTTGAGCATCAGATTGTAAGACGGGTGTACGCAAGCAATCTCTATACCAAACGCTATGACAGAAAACACTGCTGAAGCCTTCCACTAGCCCAAGTCATGTGACATATGAATCTCCTCAATCAGCTTTGAAGAAAGAATTTCTCCTTGGCAGACATATTATAACTGTTATTATTTTATTATTAATATACCATTACTATTGTCCCTGTTCTAATCATTATTATCATAATTATTATTATTATATATATTGTATATATATATATATATAAATTGTTACTAGTTTTATATTTATTCATAATTTGTGTTTGTTACCTCCCAATGCCAGCTTTCCTCTGACTGGCCACAGATGGTGTTACAGTCCCAGATGGAAATGGATTGCCAACATTCCTATCCTGATTCATTGTTGAGCTTGGTGAAGTGGCAGACCAATGAATCAAAAACTGGTATGACTGAAAGATTCAAACACAAGCTGTTTTGAAACGTATAATAATTCAGAAAGCACACGATATTACTGGAAGTGACCTTCTTACAGCAAGGGGTTGCCCTATTCATTTGCATGAAAAAACGTGACAGTGCAAGGGGTGAAGCTAGGATTTTGACTTCGTTTGAACAATGATTTCATGTTTACAGATGATAAAAGACACATAAAACATGTATTTTCTGAAAGTTGATAGAATAAGGAATTTATGTTGAGATGTTATTGCAAAGAAAGAAACTTAAACTAAAGACTAAACAATAGCAGTGATAGCTGTGTAATCAACTTAGGCTTGCACGAAGTGTGTTGAATGAGAAAGTGTCATTTTGATGGATGATAGTGCGGCCACCTGAAAAGCTACGAGCTTAAAATAAGGTGTCATCTCATTGGCCAATTGTTAAACTATGAACTCAAAGGCCAAACTACGTCATCAACCATCTTTTTTTAAGGAAAGGGAACATCAAGACATGTCTTTTTAACTAGCTTATAAATTATAAAAGCTTACTTTCTTAAGTGAAAAATTGCTTAATTTTCTTTGGGCTATGTTCATCCTCTGTGTGAGAGAGTTTGTGTGTGCGCATGTGTGTGTGTTTGTGGAATAAGAATTCATGACAGTATTTGCTGTTAAATGAAATTTCTTGTTCTTCTTCTTTGCATTGTCAATTTTTCTTGTCATAAATTGCACATACACAGTATTATGCTGCATTCATGTTGCTTGATGTATGAAATTCATATTGTGTATCATATGTAATACATGTATATATATATACATATATCTTTCTTAAAATATGGAATGTATATTATTATTATTATTATTATTAATGATATCATTATTTTTCAGGAGTGGAACCAGCAATTTTAATCAACATAAATGTTAAAACGGTGGAATCTTAAAACTAGCTTTCATGACAAGAAGTACCTAGCTCTGAAGACATTTTAAAGACTCTCCCCTACTAGAGATATCTGAGTCTAGATACTAATAGGCTTTCTCATTCTTGTCGATTATCATCAAACAATATGTAGGCCTAATGTCTCTCTTGAGATAAATGTCACACTATAGAATATACCATGCTTTATAATAATAAAGTTTTTGTTGCAATGAGAAAAAATACACTGTATGAGTGTGTCATATAAAACCAAAACAAACAGCTTCTTCTCTCTCCAACTTTAAAAGTTCTACCATAAAAAAACATTCAAGATTAAGACATAGTAAAGGCAATTACGCTCATTTCAATGGAGACACAATTTCATTTAGAAACAATCGTATATTCATTGGAGTAATTGAGATAACTTTTGCTGGGACAACGACACGCAGGTGTAAACCAATATTTCATAAATCCTCTAACAATCAAGTCTATAATATTGAATGAATTTCCATAGTTATAGTTACTTCCGACTGGTACTCCACTCCTATTATCGATAGTTTTGCTCCTTGACAACGTGAAGAGGCCAACTGAGATAATAAAATATACGTTTATGCAGAAATGAAGACATGAAATAAATACTTAAGATGATACAAAACACATTCATTTCTTAACAGATTGGTTGCCCTACCTTGAAGGGTATTTATAAAAGGCCAATCTAAATTTTATTTTCCACTTCAGCTCTCACAAAATTTCGTAATATAATTGATCACACCAGGAATCCGGAAGTAAACTTTGATATAGGCGATATCATTTTCTGAATCTGTTCGAATCATAATGTATTTAGATGGTTCGAATACCACAGACTAGATCTATATATTACATGTATTATTATTATTATTATCAGTATTGTAAAGTTGGGAAAGTATGTTATGACGTCCTGCATCATTGCATCACCAATGTGTAGTAAATATTTATCTCTCTGCCTCTGCCTCTGCCTCTGCCTCTGCCTCTGCCTCTGCCTCTGCCTCTGCCTCTGCCTCTGCCTCTGCCTCTGCCTCTGCCTCTGTCTGTCTGTCTGTCCTCTCTCTCTCTCATCTCTCCATCTCTCTCTCTCTCTCTCTCTCTCTCTCTCTCTCTCTCTCTCTCTCTCTCTCTCACACACACACACACACATACACACTTTCTCGTCTCTTCTCTTCTTTCTACCACTTTTTCTATCCAATACCATATATATGAAGTAATTAAAATATTTATCTTTTCGATTTATATTTCATCGTTAGATTTCCTTTTTCTATTTATTGTTACATCGAGGCTAATGCTTACCTTTGGACCTTGCCTCATGCGTAGTTGCAAAGTTAGGTAAATGTTATCTCTTCAACGCGTTATGGTTTTTCGTTTGTTTTGTTTTTTGTTTGTTGATTGGTTTGATGGGATATTTTTTGGAATTGTTATTTCTTTGGTTTGGTTTATTCATTTGGTTTTGATTTTGTTGTGTTTTGATGTTGTTTTCTTTTGTCGTTTTGGTTGTTCGTGGCTGTTGGATTTTTCGGTTGTTGTTTGACGGCGATAGGGGGAGGTGGGGGGAGTAGAGGGAGGTGTGAGCTAAAAAAAGTTGTTTTGTCTGTGTGTTGTCGTTTTGTTGTTTTTTGGTTTAATATAACTTGTCCACTCTTTGCATATCTTTTAATTATCTGCTGTTCTTGTGTTTGCTCATGATTGTGTTCATCAAAATGACCCCATGTACTCCCCCCCTGGTCTTCTTAGGGCTCTTTACTTTCATTTCTGTAGTTATTAATCGTATTCATTATTAACAGTCGGTTAACTGCAGTGTGACGTTGGTAGCCTATTGATTTGTTTGAAGACACTTCCTGGCTTTACACACGTTTCACCACTCGACCCAAAAACAAAATGAGAACCAACATCAGCTGAAGAGTAAAACGCGCCATCAAATAGCCTCATATCCAGTGGTGGGGGGGTAAAATTTGCTTATCTGTTGTTTCATTTATGTATTTATGTCTTTATATGTTCCCATTCTACCTTTCGGTATGAGATGATCTTACTCCAGGATGCTCTGTCCTGACAGTTTCTGTTTTCCTTCCAAAAAAGTTAAATTTCTATACTTCAACGTCTCTTCTATATCTTCTTCCCACTTTCTCCGAGGTCTGCCTTTCGATCTTTTACCTTGGGCTTTAGCTATATTCTATTGTCATTCATTCCATTTACATGCCCAAACCATTTCAATTGATTTGTTTCTATCTTAGTTTTTATGCCATCTGCTTTGGTTTGATCTCTATTGTTGTGTTTCTGGTTTTGTCTCTTTTAGTTTTCCCTATTACTTTTCTTAGATATTTCATTTCAGCTGCTTGTACTCTACTGTATTCCCTACTGTCTAAGTTCCAGGTTTCATTGCCATAGAGGAGAATAGGACAATAAACTGTATTGTAAACTGCCATTTTGGTTTTTGTTAATAATTATTGTTTACCTATAAATGACTTTCCTAGATGTTTATATATTGACATTATCTTTTAGGTTTTCTGGCTGATTTCTTCTCTTAGTTTTCTCTCTGAGTTAATCATTACTCCTAGGTAATTGTAGCTGTGAACCTGTTCTAAATTCTCACTGCCCAATTTAATATTTTGTGTTTCAGCTTCCCTAGTTACTAGCATTGTTTTGGTTTTCTTTGCATTTACTCTCATTCCTCTTTTATGTAGTTCATTGTTCATAATGTTGATGTTCGACTGAAAGTCACTTTCTGATTTTCCAAACAGAACTAAATCATCGGCAAATGAAAGCATTGATACATTTACTGGTTTGAGCTTCCACATACCTACATTCATTTTCTTCATTTTTGAAGATGCCTTTGCGACTGAATCCATAAATGTCATAAACAAAAGAGGACTTAGGACACAACCTTGTCTTACTCCTATATCTGCATCAAATTCTGCAGATATGTTTCTAGCTACTCTCACTGTACATGTTAGTTTATTGTAAAAACTTTCAATGGCTTCTATTATATTTTGCTCTATATTGTGTTCTTTTAAGGAATGCCGTAGTTCGTCCCTCGTCACAGTGTCAAATGCCTTTTCTAAGTCATAAAACACAAGTGCAAGTCATTGTTTCTCTCAATGAATTTTTCTCTTATTTGTCTAATTGTAAATATGTGGTCTTGTACACTTCTTCCTGGTCTAAATCCATTCTGATGACCTTCAATCTGATCCTTTCTTCTTTTCCTTAGTCTCATTTCCAGTATCCTGCATATACTTTTCCTGGAACACTAAGTAGTAATATCCCTCTATACTTTGAGCTTTCCATAGTTGATCCTTTCTTATGTATTGGTACTACCGTTCCCTTTTTCCAGTCGTCTGGCACCTGTTTGGACTTCCATGCTTGTTGGCATATTGCATGTAATAGTTTGTCTGCCTCTCTCCCTGTCAGCAGGTTGTTATTTTCTCGATAAACTTGATCTGCTCCTGGGGCTTTTCCTTATTTCACTTTTCTTATAGCTGTTTGGAGTTCTTCCATTGATATATCTACATCTTCAGCTGTCTCCTCTGGATTACTTGTTACTCTTACTAATCGATCTTTACTCCTTGTTTCATATGTTTTGGAGGGATTATATAATTGGTGAAAATGCTTTCTCAATGTTTCAATGATTTCGCTGTCTTCTTTCATTATTTCTCCTTTGGCATTCTTAATTTGTCGTATTGGGCATGCTTTGGTCTTTTTCATGCTCTTCATTGCCCCCAATGAGCAGCTTTTGATTTCCTTGATAGCTTTCTTCAAGTCTTTGTCCAAACTCTTCCTATTGTTCCTGTTTTGCTTTCCTAACTTCCTCTTTGGCGATAGTTCTTTTATTCCCGTAATCTATCCTATCCTCTGGTCTCTTTGTTTGCAAGTATTTCTTCCAGGCATCCGTCTTTTCTTTGATCTTAGTCTTGACATTCTCATTCCACCTTGCTGTTCTTTTCCTATCTCCTTTAATTTGTTTCCTACCACAGACCTCTTCAGTACAACTGAGGAGTGTTTCTTTTTACATCTGCCACTTTTTTTCTATTGTGTTATCATTCATATCCATATGTCTTTCACTGATAAATCTTTTTATCCTAGATTGGTATACCTGTTTTACTACTGGTTTATTTAGTTCCTCCATTTTGACTTTAGTAGATTTCTTCTCTTTCCTTTTCTGTTTGTTTTCTTCAGTCAGTAAGCTCATTTTGGCAATCACTAAGTGATGATCACTAAATTTTTCTGCTCCTCTGCTTACTCTTGCATCAAATGTACTATAAAAAAGGGAGCTGCTAACTATTATGTAGTCTATCATTGACTTTCACACCTGTCTTCATTTACTCTTGTATATTTGTGGATATCTTTATGAGGAAAAAAGCTGTTGGCTATTTTCATGTTATTCTTTAGACAAAAATCTATTAGTCTCCCTCCATTTGGAGAAGTTGTTGTCTCTCCTTCTTTACCTATTACTCCCTCTGACGTTTCTTCATTGTTGCCTACTCTAGCGATTAAATCTCCTAAAAGCATTAGTTCCTGTTTGGGTTTAAGATTCTCTGCAGCTATTTGTAAATCGTTTCCAAAGATATCTTTTTCTTCTTTAGTTGCGTCTTCGTTTAGTCCATAAGCTATTAATAATTTAATTTCTCGTCTTTTTGGTTTAATATTTACCTCTCATAGTCGTGGGCTTATAAATTTCCAACTTTCTAGTAGCTTTTCCTGCCTTTTATGCACTAGGAGGCATACTCCTGCTCTTGCTCTATCTTTGACATTTACTCCTAAGAAGATTAAAATAGGATTCGGTCCTACATTTTCTATTTCTTGTCCTTTTTTCGTTGTTTCTGTAATAGCCAAAATATCTACTTTGAATTTTTCTATTTCTTCAACTAATTCTAACTCTTCTCCATTTATTGCCCTAACGTTCCATGTTCCAAAAATCACAGTCCATATTCGTTTCCAAGTTCGTCTTCGAAAGATCAAGCCGGTTATATTATATTTAGTTCTCTAAATTTGTTTGGTTTTGGATAAGCAGGGGATTAGCCCACTGTACCCTAGGTAGATGGTAGGGCTGCCACCTTGAGGCCCCCTACCAGGCATTGTTATTTTCTGTCAGGGTTAACTCCCTTAGCCTTTAGTCATTCAAGACCAGCCTGCAAGGCAGCAGGTTGTTATTTTCGGTCAGGATTAACTCCCTTAGCCTTTGGTCAACCAAGACCGGCCTGCAAGGCAGTAGGTTGTTTTATGTCAGGGTCAACTCCCTTATCCTTTGGTCAGCCAAGACCCGCTTGCAAGGCAGCAGGAGATTCGTGGAGGGCGGGATCATCTACTCCCCGTACAGGTGCTTACCTGTCCATTGCTCGGTTGTTCCACTTCCTGCTATAGAAATTGGGATAAGTTTCCTTTCTATAGTGTCTATTAGCATATTATTTTTATTATTACGGTATTCTTTTTGGTATGTTTTCTCGTGTATGCTACACCCATATTGATGAATAATATATGACAGAGCTGTTTGCCGCAACTTTCTCTTTTCATAGTACGAATGTGTATGGGTTTGTATGGGATTATATACAAATGCACATAGATATGTACTTTCATACGTGTTTATATATATATATATATATATATATATATATATATATATATATATATATATATATATATATATATATATATATATAGTCGTAACACTAACTGTAAATGGGCGTTGGAAATGTGAAAGTGTTTCCAAACAACGTATTATGAGCGGAGAAGCAAGTTAAGTACGCATGTATCTGACATGCACTTAAGTATATCGTTCATACTGACCTTTGAGTGCCAATGACCGGGTGTGGAATCCTTTAAGGCATCAGCTCTTATTTTGGTTATCATATCTGCAATCTCGTTATTGTATAAGTGGTTATTCCAGTTATTCTACGTGTTATTCTAGTCCGTACATATTTGGTCACAGGGTTAATTCGGTGACAAGGTTAATTAGCTGGGACTTTGACAGATGCCAATCATTTCATGCTTGGCGCGGCTAATAGAGACATGGTGTCAATGAAAGAAAAAAAGAATAAAAAGCGGAATGCTTTGCAGTTTCAGTGATGCACCCATGCAGTGTCCATTCAGAATTGAAATACCAAGTGTGCTTTATCACTATCATCGTCGTCATCATCAACATCATCATAATCACCATCATCATCATCACCATCATCATCATCATCATCACCACCACCAACGTTATTACCCCTATCATCATCAAATATCATCGTTGTAAATTCATCCTCATTTAAAACATCATGATCACATCTATGACTGTCATCGCTGTTGTCACTGTCAAGTTTATATTGATCCATGATAATTGTGTTACATTGTTATGCTTAACTTCATGCATTACTTGTTATGTACAATTAAATGTTTCATATTTGTAGTTTATACTTAACCTATGTTGCATGTACTCACTGTAACAACAAACAAATTTCCTTTCGTGAAGAATATAATGCATTCAATTCAACTCAATTCAATTTGATTGTTTCAGATGAAATTGTGTGACTGTCACTGTCAGAGAAAGACACCAAAATAAAACGCAAACTTTAGTCTTAGCTGTCTGTTGTAACAGAGTAGAAAGGCAATGTGAACGTTAAACACAAGCTCCTTCACGGCCGCTACGACCACATAGAACTGGAACTTATCGTGATTTCTATAGCCTGAAGCATAACAGGCACTAATGACAAATTGCTCCCCCTCCTCATCTCCTTTCCCACGCCAGATGGGACATTATTTGGTCGCAGATTTTACTCTCAACTGATTCTGGTACCCAGTTGTTTCTGCTTTGGGTGGAGAAAAGTGTGTTAAGTGTTTTTCCCAAAGAAACACAACGTCGAACCTAGCATTGCTAGGATTCGAACCCATGACATCACAATCCCAAGTCCGACAGCCTAACGACCACACTACCGATTCCACAATATGGAATGTGAAAAGCTGATGTGTAACCTTGCTTCCTCCAACGACAAAGAAGGTTAATCTTTCAATAGGAGTTTCACTACAGACATTCACGTTGGAAGGCTAGGTTCGATTCCAAGAAGAAGGCCCTTATGCAATATTAAAATTGTTTGCGTTTGATTGTTTGTTGTTGTTTACGTATGTTGGGTATGCTTTTGGTTGTTGTTGTTTTTATTGTTGTGGGGGCTTCGGGGTGGGGGGGCGGAGTATATTGGGGGCTTGTTTTATTATTTTTTGGGTTGTTGTTGTTGTCATTTTGCTTTTGTTTTCATTTTTGGAGTGGTGTGGAGGGGGGGGGGGTGTTAATTTGTTAAATCAAAAGAAAAAATTCCTCCTTATTCTTTATCTATAATCCTCAAGTAACTTTGAGCATCCCAAGATTATTGGTCAAGATTAATTGGCTGAAATCAAAAACCATCCCAACAAGGCATCGTAGGGTTTTACATAAAAACCATCCCAAAAAAGCATAGTAGGGTTTTAAACAAAAACCATTCCAGCAAGGCATAGTAGGGTTTTAAACAAAAACCATCCCAGCAAGGCATAGTAGGGTTTTTTTTAAACAAAAACCATCTTAGCTAGGCATCGTGAGGTTTTACACAAAGACCATCCTAGTTAGGCATCGTAGGGTTTTAAACAAAAACCATCACAGCAAGGCATAGTAGTTGTTTACACAAAAACCATCACAGCAAGGCATAGTAGGGTTTTACACAAAAACCATCTTAGCTAGGCATCGTAGGGTTTTAAACAAAAACCATCTTAGCTAGGCATCGTAGGGTTTTACACAAAAACCATCTTAGCTAGACATCGTAGGGTTTTAAACAAAAACCATCTTAGCTAGGCATCGTAGGGTTTTAAACAAAAACCATCACAGCAAGGCATAGTAGTTTTTTACACAAAACCATCACAGCAAGGCATAGTAGGGTTTTAAACAAAAACCATCACAGCAAGGCATAGTAGGGTTTTAAACAAAAACCATCACAGCAAGGCATAGTGGGGTTTTAAACAAAAACCATCCCAGCAAGGCATAGTAGTTGTTTACACAAAAACCATCCCAACAAGGCATAGTAGGGTTTTACACAAAAACCATCACAGAAAGGCATAGTAGGGTTTTACACAAAAACCATCACAGCAAGGCATAGTAGTTTTTTACACAAAACCCATCACAGCAAGGCATAGTAGGGTTTTACACAAAAACCATCCTAGCTAGGCATCGTAGGGTTTTACACAAAAAACCATCCTAGTTAGGCATCGTAGGGTTTTAAACAAAAACCATCACAGCAAGGCATAGTAAGGTTTTACACAAATACCATCCTAGCTAGGCATCGTAGGGTTTTAAACAAAAACCATCACAGCAAGGCATAGTAGGGTTTTACAAAACACCATCCTAGTTAGGCATCGTAGGGTTTTTTAAACAAAAACCATCACAGCAAGGCATAGTAAGGTTTTACACAAATACCATCCTAGCTAGGCATCGTAGGGTTTTACACAAAAAACCATCACAGCAAGGCATAGTAGGGTTTTACACAAAAACCATCACAGCAAGGCATAGTAGGGTTTTACACAAAAACCATCCTAGCTAGGCATCGTAAGGTTTTACACAAAAACCATCACAGCAAAGCATAGTAGGGTTTTACACAAAAACCATCCTAGCTAGGCATCGTAGGGTTTTACACAAAAACCATCCTAGCTAGGCATCGTAAGGTTTACAAAAAACCATCCTAGTTAGGCATCGTAGGGTTTTAAACAAAAACCATCACAGCAAGGCATAGTAAGGTTTTACACAAAAACCATCACAGCAAGGCATAGTAAGGTTTTACACAAAAACCATCCTAGCTAGGCATAGTAAGGTTTTACACAAAAACCATCACAGCAAGGCATAGTAAGGTTTTACACAAAAACCATCCTAGCTAGGCATCGTAAAGTTTTACACAAAAACCATCACAGCAAGGCATAGTAGGGTTTTACACAAAAACCATCCTAGCTAGGCATAGTAGGGTTTTACACAAAAACCATCCTAGCTAGGCATCGTAGGGTTTTACACAAAAACCATCACAGCAAGGCATAGTAGGGTTTTACACAAAAACCATCACAGCAAGGCATAGTAGGGTTTATACAAAAACTATCCTAGCTAGGCATCGTAAGGTTTTACACAAAAACCATCACAGCAAAGCATAGTAGGGTTTTACACAAAAACCATCCTAGCTAGGCATCGTAGGGTTTTACACACAAAAACCATCCTAGCTAGGCATCGTAAGGTTTTACACAAAAACCATCCTAGTTAGGCATCGTAGGGTTTTAAACAAAAACCATCACAGCAAGGCATAGTAAGGTTTTACACAAAACCATCACAGCAAGGCATAGTAAGGTTTTACACAAAAACCATCCTAGCTAGGCATCGTAAGGTTTTACACAAAAACCATCACAGCAAGGCATAGTAGGGTTTTACACAAAAACCATCCTAGCTAGGCATCGTAGGGTTTTAAACAAAAACCATCACAGCAAGGCATAGTAAGGTTTTACACAAATACCATCCTAGCTAGGCATCGTAGGGTTTTACACAAAAACCATCCTAGCTGGGATTGTAGGGTTTTACACGGACATTGCGGAATCCCTGGCAACGACACGGCCGGCAGATTGGCAAAAACCGGCGCCAAGATAGATGAAAAATCAACCGGCCTAACAGGACCTGGTCTGGAAGATGGGTTCACATATGACGCAGCAAAAAGGCTCTGCCGAGAGGCAATGACAGACAGATGGATTGCGGATTGGGCAAAAGACAAAACTGGCAGGAAGTATACCAACACATGCCAGGTCCTATGAAAGATGACGCGTGGAGGACCCTGAGACGGAGGGACCAAGCAACCGTTTTCGGGATGCGTACTGGCCACGCACCACTCGGCGCGCATCTGAATAGGATAGACCCAACCCGTGATCCAACCTGTCGTTGGTGCGGTGACCCATCGGAAAACCCTGACCATGTGCTTGTTAAATGTCCATCGCTGAGAAAGATGAGATCGAGGTGGCTCCCGGAGGAACCCACGCTGGGCAATTGTTTGTACGGCCATGCGGGGCAGCTACGAAAAACGGCGTCTTTCTGCCAAGCCACCATCTGGGGTGAGAGACAGTAAAGATGCCAATATCTGTGACAGAAACTTTCGGCTGCCAAGAGGTCCCTGGGGAACTCGCAGCTTTCACGCGCTTTCGATGATGTGATGTAGGGTTTTACACAAAACCATCTGTGCAAGGCATCGTAGGGGACACAAAAAACCAACTAAGCAAGGCATGTCGGGTTTTCACAAAAATCAGGTTCAAAGTCAGTTTTCTCCATCGTTCGGATAAATAACACACTGGTGAGCGGTCTTTCTTTTGTTATCAATAAGTAATGTAGTAACTTTGAATTAAATTATATCACTAATCACAAACATCCTGCATACAAGCACAGTCATCCATCCATCCATCCATCCATCCATCCCATCCGTCTATCCATTCACCCATCCATCCATCTATACAAATCTACATACATGCATACATGCATACATTTATATGTAAATAAATACATGATACATACATACATACATTTCTTTCTTACATTCATTCTACTTTCCGGTACATACATTTTGATACCCAAAATTCATACATTTCATACATACATACACACATTTCATGTTTCCACATACATACATACACACATACATACATACACACATTTAAATAAACTACATACATACATACATACATACATACATACATACATACAAACTTACATACATACATGCATACAAATACACGTACATAAACAACATACATCCCATAATGTGCAAATTATATATAAATACATTCAGGTATACACACATGAATAAATGTCAATGAGCTAATATATCAACATAAATGGAAAATAATTTACTGATCGTTAATAAACATCAGGAACATTCGGAATAATTTTCAGACAACTGATTCCTTCAAAAATGTTAATGTCCTTTCTTTCATTCTTTAAGAATAATTTTTGGATTATGCTAACTGCTTATTTTTGGGACTTTTTGGAGCTATTCTTCGGTTGCTAAACGGAGTTGAGTACTCAGTTTGTTTCATAGTTTATTTACGCTGAAAGAAACAAAATATAGTTACATCTTAATGTTACTGCAGAATCTTCTTGAAGAGGGATCCAAATTACGCTGCCGTTTTGTAACAAAAATGAGAGGGATGACCCCACCGTTGATCCAAGATCTGCACTGGCTCCCATTTTTCATCGTGTGCATTACTCTCTCATCCATCCCTATATACATCTCTAAACGATGTCTCGCCAGCATCTCTCAGCGATGTGCTTTCTCGTTACTCTCCATGCAGACCTTCGATGAAGAACGTCTTTCAAAGTAACATACCGCGCTGCTGTTCAAAAGCTGCTCTCTCTCAGCTGCCAACTCTCTCCCTTTTCTCTCCCAGGGTGTGGAATGATCTCCCCAGTGACGTGAAGTTATCGCCATCTCTCGATGTTTCAAGAAACATTTGAAGACATATTTATTTAGAAAAGTATTTAATTTTTCTGATTAGAAAGTATCATTTAATTTAACGATGTAATTTCTCTCCCCTTTTTCTCTATTTTTCAGCGTGGTTGTGTCTCTAATGTCTAAGTAATATTATTATCTCTCTACTTTTTCTAATCTCTGAGATGTTCTCGTCTCTCTCTCTCTGCTCTATCTCTCTCTCTCTCTCTCTCTCTCTATCAATCTTGATTTAGCTATTCTCATTCTTCTCTTTACTCCCAAAACATCTCTCTTGATTTCTCTCTATCTTCGCTTTTATGCCATCTGTCTCTGTCTCTCTCTTCTCTGTCTCTCTCTCTCTCTCTCTCTCTCTCTTCGTACTCTCTTCTTCTCTATGTTATTTCTCTTCTTCTCTCTCTCTCTCTCTTCCTGTCTAATGTCTCTCTTCTCTCTGTCAATCTCTCTCTCTCTCTCTCTCTCTCTCTCTCTCTTCTCTTTCTCTTTCGTTGACAATTCTCTGTCTCCTACAACTCCTCTCCTCTCTCTCTTATCTCTCTGACATCTGCCTTTCTCTCTTTCTCTCTTTCTTCTCTTCTTTTCTCTTCTGAGTTCTCTCATTCTCCTTCTCTCTCTCTCTCTCTCTGATCTCTCTTTCTCTCTTTCTCTTTCTCTCTCTCTCTCTCTCTCTGTTCTCTCTCTCTCTTTCTCTCTTTTCTTCAAACTCTCTCTCTCTCTACAACCTCTCTTGACCTCAAAGACTTTCTCTCAAAACTTATTCTAACCTTTCTTTGCTCTCTTTATAATTATACGTTTTCTCTCTTCCCTAATTTTACTTTCACTGGTTCTCGTTTTCTCTCATTTCTTTTCTCTAAAAATCATGTTCTGATTTTCTCAAATCTCTCTAAATCTCTCTCTTTACTCTCTGAGTTTCTCTCTGTATCTCTCTCTTCTTTCTCTTTCGTAATTTCTCTGTCTGTCTGTTTGTCTGTCTGTCTGTCTGTCTGTCTGTCTAACTCTCTATATCTCTCTTAAAATTTAAAGATAAGTTTCTCAATCTCTCTCCTCACAAGTTGGTTTATCGTAAAACAAAAAAACTGTCTCTGTCTCTCTCTGACTCTGCACATCTGTCTCTCTCTGTCTCTCTCTCTCTCTCTCTTGTCTCTCTCTCTCTCTCTCGCTCCAACTTGTGAACGCGGTTACGTCACTCTCTCTCAACTTGTGAACGCTCTTACGTCTCTCTCGTCTCTCTGTCTCTCTCGACTGTCTCTGTCTGTTCATCTCTCTCTCTCTCTCTCTGTACCATCACGCTCCCCCTCTACCCTCTCGCACCAACTTTCTCTGTACACAAATATTACACCATAAACGTTTAACCAAATTTAATATATGGTATCTTTCTCTCCCTGTCTGTCTGTCTCTTCTGTCTTCACGATCTTACTATCAACCCTCTGAACCAAATCTAATGGATTCTCTTTACAATCAACCTTGTTAGCTCTAATTCTGATTCAAGATTTACAATCAAACCTCTAATAATTCTGATTCAAGATTTACAATCAACCCAGGTAATAATTCAAGAAACATCAAACACAC
>JAXRKP010001085.1:77500-82500 GCA_037039925.1 Doris montereyensis | reverse complement strand
TAAACTGTTTGTTTACACATAGGATTACATTGACATGCAAACACTTACATATTTTAATTTATCTTTGTTTGGTTAGTAACACAGGACCACAATGGGTGACACAAAAGTCAAGAGTTCTTCAATTTGTCTGTTTTATAATTATATATCAAATTCCTCTATATTTCTTCCCTTTTATTCCAAACTCGAATATGCAGTTGAACAAAATAACATTCTGTCATCTAGAAATTTCATTAAACAAAAAACAAAATAGTATTTGCTCATCTAAAAATGATTATCAAACAAAAAGCATGAAGTCGTCGAAAGAATATCCTTCTCCCACCTGCCCATTAAATTATATTTCAATGTTTCATACAAAGTTATTTTTAAAACCTCCCCTCTTTTTACTATGAAAACACAATTGTCGTTCACAATTGGATATTATCAGATAGGTTTGATCTAACCTCGTCACGCCAAGTAACGATCAGTAGACAGCTTCTTTGTAAACAGTCTTCTGTGGTAATTGTAGAATATAATAGTAGTAGTAGTAGTTAGTATTAGGAGTCGTAAAGTATCCCGCTCTTCCAGTAGTTTTGTAGTACAGTAGTAGTATTAGTTTTAGTATTAGATCTCTCTCTCTCTCTCTCTCTCTCTCTCTCTCTCTCTCTCTCTCTCTCTCTCTCTCTCTCTCTCTCTCTCTCTCTCTCTCTCTCTCTCTCTCTCTCTCTCTCTTCTCTCCCTCTCTCTCTCTCTCTCTCTCTCTCTCTCTCTCTCTCTCTCTCTCTCTCTCTAGTAGTAGTAATATGTGGAAAAAGCAAGGCAGTAGTAGACGCAGCAGTAGCCTTTGTTGGAATATCCAGCAGTAGTATCATTTGTGGCTCTAGCACACTCTGGTAGTAGTAGTAGTAGTTTTCATCCAGTGCTAATCAGTTTTACAGAAAATAAAAGTAACACTTGCCAACAAAAGTTTCTTCCCATTATCTTTTACACATACACACTTACACACACATGCACTGGGTTAGTAGTAGTAACAAGCAGTAGTAGTAGTAGTAATAGTAGTAGTAGTAGCAGTTCAGTAGTAGTAGTAGTAGTAGTAGCAGCAGTAGTAGTTTTAGTAATTTTAGTAGTCCCCCTAATCCTCGCCCTTTTTCTAGTAGGAGTTTCATTTGTAAATATGAAATCATCATAGCTTCCATAAAACTAATCATGAAGTCGTCGAAAGAATGGGTCATTCTTCAATAGAAGTAGTAAAAAATAGTCATTAGTAGTAGTAGTAGTAGTAGTAGTAGTAGTAGTTCATAGTTGTTATTAGTTGCATAGTACTGCAAATGCCTTTGCTGCTGGCACCTAGTTGTTGTCGTTGTTCTAATTAGTAGTAGTAGTAGTAGTAGTAGTAGTAGTAGTAGTAGTAGTAGTAGTAGTAATAATAGTAGTAGTAGTAATAGTGCTATTATTGTTGTTGTTATTGTTGTTGTTGTCTTATTGTTTTAACAATGTTATGAGATAAGCAATAGCATGATATTGTGGTACTCAAAAAGAAAAACGTAATCATGGGCATGCGATCTTTTACAAAGATGTGTATACGTGTATGGATGTGTTTTATGTGTGTGCGTGTGTGTTATGTCCCCATGTGTGTGTTTACGTGTGTATGTGTATCAATTAAAATATATATTACGTAAACATTTTTTTCCACAAAAAAGCAAGTTACAGATAAATGACACCTACCAACTAAATCTATATTATTTAGATTATAAGATGGACGATCTAAAAATCGATCACTTTTTTCAAAAGAGAGACAGGGACAGACAGACAGACAGACAGACAGACAGACAGATACAGAGAGGGAGGGATGGAGGGAAGGGGGGAGTGAGGTAAGAGACAGACAGACAGACGGAGACAGACAGACTGACACAGACAGACATTGTGACAGACAAACACACAAACAGAGAGAGAGAGAGAGAGAGAGAGAGAAGTAGAAGAGAAAGAGAAGAAGAAGAAGAAGAGTAGTAGTAGAGAGAGAGAGAGAGAGAGAGACTCTGTTTTGTTAGCCATTAAGAGAGACGACGACAGAGACACACACAGTAGTTCATTTGAGACTCGGCAACCATTGCCAAACTGTTGTAATTATGCTATAGCATGCTCTAGTTCTGTCTACGGAAGCACACATTTCATAGAATGTTCATAGCTCCTCTTAGTGGCATTGGTCGATCGAAATGTAGCCTAGACTGTCGGAATTGAGATCTTGAGCACGTGGGTTCGTATCCTTATTTCACTAGGCCCAACATTTTATCCCAGGGAAATAATGTTAAGATAGTTAATCCGGTACGAGTGGGTACCAATAAGCTGGGAAGCAAAGTCACACGCCTGCAAAGAACTAGTTAATCAGACGTTGGTATTAAATGTTGCAGCGAGTGATATGCTTACTGGAGACACGATTATTGATTAAATGAGAGTAATATCACCTTGGTTGGCTTTACGTTCCAGACAGAAATTGGGGTAGTAATGTCAGAATATTCTGCACGTGTTCTCCGTCGTTGCAGTCCTTCCAAATCGAGACCGACTGGTCTTGCAGATTATGTCGTTGTCGCATTTTCGCAATGGACTGTCATCTTCGCTGTTCTTGACGATGGAGGTTTCTGATGCTTTATTCGGTAACGCAATGCTCTCCAGTCTCTGCAAGAATAGCATATGTCGTTTGAAATGTGCCGGGCAGTGGACAGGTAAGCAATGTACAAGGATTGAGGCGGTCCCGCCTCACGAGTCTCCTGCTGCCTTGTAGGCGGGTCTTGGCTGATCAAAAGCTGGGGGAGTTAACCCTGACAAAAAAATTACAACCTGTTGACCTTGCATGCTGATTTTGGGTGACCAAAGGCTAAGTGAGAAAATAACAAGTCTGGTAGGGAGCCTCCAGGTGGCATCCCCACCATCTAACTATGGTACAGTGGACTAACCCCCTGCTTATCCAAAATTAAACTGATTCAAAGGTATAAATATGATATAGAACACGGACTGTAGATTTTGGAATATGGAATATTAGGGCAATAAATTGAAAACTGAAGAAGGAAAAATTCAAAGTAGACATTTTGGCCATTACAGAAACAAAAGAAAAAGGACAAGGAATAGAAAATGTAGGACCGAATCATACTTTAGTCTTCTTAAAGTAGAGGTCACAGATAGAGCTTGGGAGTAGGCCTCCTAATGCCCAAAAGACAAGAACGGCTACTAGAAAGTTGGGAATTTATAAGCTCACGATTATTAGAGGTAAATATTAAACCAAAGGAAGAGAAATTAAATTATTAATAGCTTATGGACCAAACGAAAATGCCAACAAGAAAGAAAAAGATCTCATCGAAAACGATTGACAAATAGATACAGAGAATTTCAAAAACCCAAACAGGAACTAATGGTTTTAGGAGATTTAAACGTAGAGACAATGTAGAAACATCAGGAGAAGTAATAAGTAAAAAAGGAGAGACAGCTTCTCCAAATGGATAGAGACTAACATATATTTGCCCTAAAGAATAACATGAAAATAGCCAACACAATTTTTCTTCATAAAGATATCCACAAATCTACAAGAGTGAATGAAGACAGATCATGAAAAAGTCAACCATTGGCTACACAATAGATAGCAGCTTCCTTTTTTACAGTACAATAAACTGAGGAGCAGTTATGATCATCAGCTAGTGATTGTCAAAATGATTTTGATTACTAAAGGAAGAAAACAAACAAGGCCTGGTAGAAGAAAGCATAAACAGAAGCAATTATTTAACTCATGGTATAGAAGAAAATAAATAAAACAAACAAAAAGGAAAGAGAAGATTCCAATAAACAAATAGATGAACTAAATAAACCAACTGTAAAAACAGATATACCAATCAAGGATGAATTATCAATAAATTGAAAACTGAATGGACAAAATGGATAATAGAATGAAAAGGAAAAGGGGCAAATATATAAAGAAACACTCCTCAGTTGTACTGAAAAGGTCTGTGGTAGGAAACAAATAAGAGGAGATAGGAAAAGAACAGCAAGGTGGAACGAGAAATGTCAAGACTAAGATCAAAGAAAAGAGGATGGAAAACGGAAAATACTTGCAAACAAAGATCCAGATTGATAGAATGGATTACGTGAGTAAAAGAACTATCGCCAAAAGGAAGTTAGGAAAGTAAAATAAGAACAGTGGGAAGAGTTTGGCAAATACTTCAAGAAAGCTATCAAGGAAATCAAAAACTGTTCTGGGGAGCAATGAAGAGTGAGAAAGACCAAGCCATATCCATTACGACAAATTAAAGACCGCCAAAGGAGAAATAAGGAAAGAAGACAGTGAAATTATGGAAGCGTGGAGAAAGTGTTTTCAACAATTACATAATCCGTCGAAAGAGTAACAAGTAATCCAGATGAGACAGCTGAAGGTATAGATATCTCAATGGAAGAACTCCAAACAGCTATAAGAAAAGTCAAATTAATAAAGGCCCAGGAACAGATCAAAGTTTATCCAGAAATCATTAAAAACCAAGAGACAGAGGCAGACAAACTATTACATGCAATATGCCAACAAGCATGAAGATCCAAATGGTGCCAGACAACTGGAAAAACAAGAGAACAGGTAGTACCAATACACAAGAAAGGATCAACTATAAAAACCAAGGAATGCTCAAAGTATAGAGGATATCCCCTACTTAGCGTATCGGGAAAAGTGTATGCCAGGATTCTGGAAATGAGACTAAGAAAAAGAGTAAAGGATCAGATTGAAGAACACCAAAATGGATTTAGACCAGGAAGAAGCGTACAAGACCACAAATTTACAATTGGACAAATGGAAAAAAATTCATTGATAAAAATTCACCTTGTTTATGACTTAGAAACAATGACTTGCACCTGTGTTTTATGACATTAGTTTTTAAAAGTGCAGTGAGTGACATCTGAAGAATTTGATGTACATATAGGAAGAACCTAAGTCCTTTTTGTTTATTACATTTATAATTCAGTCAGTCCTCAAAAATGAAGAAAATGAATGTAGG
>JAXRKP010001085.1:30000-67500 GCA_037039925.1 Doris montereyensis | reverse complement strand
AGAGAGAGAGAGAGAGAGAGAGAGAGAGAGAGAGAGAGAGAGAGAGATGTATGTATTATAAAAATAAAGCTTTTGATAGCATAGAATCATATAATGGGGGAAATACTTAAGCTATGGGATACTGAAAGAAAAATTGCAAATGTCATGCACCGTACTATAGAAAGGTGTCCGTATATAAACCAATACAAAACGTTACAACTTCTGTGCTTCATGACCAATTTCTGTCCGGTGACCAAATATCAATGATGTGGAATTAGTCCCATCCGTCACAATTAAAATCTCTTTCACATATGAAGCTTTGTCTAGTGAAGCAATTAGCATCATTCCAAGAAATCCTGTTGGCATAGAGATGCATACAATGCTCAATACCTCTGTCATTGCTTGGATTCGAACCGCGCCAAGCATTCAGCCACACCCTCTCCTTTGAATAGCCCCAATACCAGCTGCCTTCTGAATCCAAGTCAGTGCCTCCAATCCAGTAATATCTGGTTCTTGTGATGAAGTTAGTCAGCTTCTGATATTCCGTGTCGCTGTTGATTTCCACGAGATATCCATTCTCCCCACGACACGACTCGCTTGCTCCATACCAAGAGTCAGACACCGTATCAAATACTTTGTAACAATGCTTTTTGTATTCCTTGACTTTAACACACCCGTGACGCTCTGCACAATATTCAATAATCGTGTGATTAGACTCTGGCTCAGTTTCGTTGAATAAGTCAAGTCTGTCCAAAATCGCCACGGCCTGTTGCCCATTGTGAGCACACGTATCCCCAACACCACGTTGAGATTTCTGCAAAGTTAGCAGCATAGAGTTTGCAACGTCCAGTTTGGAGGTCAGCACGTTGGATTTCTCTGACATATTCTTCAACTTACTGTTGATGAGTTGAGTTGCATTTGTAATGCCAGTCACGCGAAGTTCTAAATTGTCATTAAATGACTTGAGAAAATCTGTGTCAGTACATTTATCTTCCATAACGTCCAACTTTGAGTTGATGGATTTGGCCATTTTGTCGTTATTCAATTTAATGTCAGAATTGATCTGCCTAATGTCACTCCGCATATCATCTAGCGAGGTACTCAAATCGGTAGAATGATTCGTCAAGTTTAGCCCAATGCCTTCAAGCGACACAATGCGACCTTCAACTTGCGACAGCGCCTCTCTGAGGGTACATTCAAACCGATGAAACAATGCCACGTTGTTACGAATAGTTGTGCTTTTCAAAGTGCTTAGAACTATGACACGTTTCAAACTTGAGATAGTGTCGGTGAGTTTTAAAACCAATTTCACGATCTCTTCACCGTATAATATTCCACTTCGAGACTGAACACACGTTGCCGCTTGTTTGGCTAACTCATCAAGACGTGCGACGTTCACAGAAAAATTGGTTTTCATTTCTTTGACTACGTCCCTTATCGATGTTATTTCCATTGATACATTTTCCAGTGCCTGGATAGGAGTTTTGAGAAAATTGTCTAAGGCGCTGAAGTTTCTGTCAAGAAGAGTAAAAGTTTTATCAAGAAGTGTGTTCTCTGCCTCTCTACGATAAACCTTGTGAACGCGTCTTGAATCATAGTATTTCCTGTCCCGGGCCATTTGTACAAGAATGTCACTTCTCAAAGTGAATATAGTCCGTTGAAGTGAGTCCATCTCTGATCTGTATTGAATCATTGCGAGGGAAAACGCCAGAGAAAACACAACAACTATTATGCCACTCAGGGCGCAGAAAGCAAAAGTGTATTTCTTCGAATCTGCCTCCGGCATCTTGAACGTCTGTTTGTTGAAATCTTTACATGAAATCTGTTCACTGGGATTGTGAAGGCTGCCTTCGAAGACAGACATGTCTTTATATTGCAAGTAATCCACAGACTGGTCGCAGCTGGGTGTTGCAGAAACGATACAGGCAGACAAGCCTATGTACAATTGTGCAGCAACAAAACAACCTTATCTTTTCAGATAAGACAGCATAGGTTGTGCAACGCTGCCATCACCAAACGGAACAGAGAATAATCACGGATCGACCAACACAGATATAAGCGGATAGTGTTTCATCTCTTTTGGAGCAGACTTATTTTCCTGATTGATATTGCGCTTTTCTTTTAGTCGGTCATATTTCCAGCAATAGAAAGAACCGTTAGAAATAGATCTATAGAAATATGTATTCTTAAGAAATAACAACAAGTAAATGTCAAGATTAAACAACTGCGTCGTGTTACCTTTTAGTCAAAGTATTAATCGACACGCCCGTGATGTAAACGATATTGATAAAATAAAACCAACCAACAAAATAAAAATAAAAACCCAAAGAAACAAACAACGCCTAAACATAGTATAATATATTATATTTCATGGTCGAACATATTTCCAAGCTAAATTCTATATTACTGGCATAAAAGTGTAAATGTTTACCCATGGTAATACATTACTTTTTTCGCATTTGATTTGATTTACCCACATCTACAAATAAGGTGATATAGGGGTTTTTGGAGGGATTTTTTATTTTGCCCGAACAGCCAAGGGATCTTTAATGTGCACATAGTGTTGTGATCGGCACACGGGACCTCCTTTTATCGTCCGTCTCCTATGGGACTAGATGTCGATCCACCTACCTCGACCAGGGGGGGGGGATGGGTAGATTTACCTCGAAAAACAAGAATATTTTTCAACCGTTGGCGGGGCTCGAACCCACTACCTTTTGGTTGGGAGGCCGATACCCTGCCTCTGGACTACTGAGTCCCCAACACATTATAATTGTTGTAGTGCTTGACTAAAGTGCGGGTTTGTTTTATATCATTGTTTCATTATATCAAAAGGAAGTATTAAATGTAGGCAGCTGTAGTATTGGTTTACTATATTTGGCATTTAAGCTAGGGCACTGGGGATTGATTCCCGACATGAACGTATCAAATTCTTGTGTAGACTTTCTATTTTTTAATTTTTTTAAATTTTATTATTGTTTTTATTGAATTGACACTGATGGGGGAAAGGGGAGAAGATAGAAAGTGTCTCTTATCTTGTTTTTTTTCTTCTTCTTCTAAAGAGCAATACAGTAATATGTCAAATTTCGAATCAAGAGGAATGATTGCAAAATGTGGTGGAGAAAGGCACCTAAACCGTGGCAAGCAAGAAAATGATACACCGTTAATCAGCCAACAACCAAAACAAAACATCCGACAAGAAAAAAAAGGCAAAAACAAACCTCATACCAACTAATCAAAACCGTTGTGGTGGCAGTACTGACAGTTAAAGGTCTCTGACACAGCAACGTATAATGGAATTCCATTCAAGGAAAAACCTCCAATTTAAAAAAAAGGAACACATAGAAAGAAAACAAGGAAAAAAAGATATCTAATGATATATTTAGAGAGAGAGAGAGAGAGAGAGAGAGAGAGAGAGAGAGAGAGAGAGAGAGAGAGAGAGAGAGAGAGAGAGAGAGAGAGAGAGAGAGACAGAGAGACAGAGAGAGAGACAGACAGAGAGACAGAGAGAGACAGAGAGAGACAGAGAGAGAGACAGAGAGAGAGAGAG
Organism: Doris montereyensis; assembly: GCA_037039925.1. Classification (NCBI taxonomy): domain Eukaryota; kingdom Metazoa; phylum Mollusca; class Gastropoda; order Nudibranchia; family Dorididae; genus Doris; species Doris montereyensis. The sequence goes on along the minus strand of JAXRKP010001085.1, from coordinate 63,971 downwards.
AGAGACAGAGAGAGAGAGAGAGAGAGAGAGAGAGAGAGAGAGAGAGAGAGAGAGAGAGAGAGAGAGAGAGAGAGAGAGAGAGAGAGAGAGAGAGAGAGAGAGACAGAGAGAGAGAGAGAGAGAGAGAGACAGAGAGACAGAGAGAGACAGAGAGAGAGAGAGAGAGAGAGAGAGAGAGAGAGAGAGAGAGAGAGAGAGAGAGAGAGAGAGAGAGAGAGAGAGAGAGAGAGAGAGAGAGACAGAGAGAGAGAGAGAGAGAGAGAGAGAGAGAGAGAGAGAGAGAGAGAGAGAGAGAGAGAGAGAGAGAGAGAGAGAGAAACATAAACAAATAAGCAAGGGAATAAATAGGAGGGACTTACAAATCAGACAGACAGACAGACACACGAACCGACAGACATGTAGATACAACGAGATAGAGAGACAGACAGACAGACAGAGACAGACAGGAAGACAGACAGGCAGACAGGTAGGCAGAGAGACAGAGCGAAGTACAGAGACAGACAGAGATGTAGATACAGACAGATCGACTGACAGACAGACAGACAGAGACAGAGAAAGACAAAGGGAAGGAGAGACGTCGAATCGTTAAGATCTAGCATTTGTCCTAAATAAATGGCTAAAACGTCCCATTCTGTATGATATTGGTAGTGTAATCTGGGTGGTTGCAAAGTCAGATTTGGGATCATGAGGTCCTGACAGCTCCATCCCTCTATCCAAGTGGAAATGGGAACCTACACCAACGTTTGAGCGAAATCTGTGACAGACTAGTTTCCTTTTTGGAGGCGTTGTAGTACATGTATCCCTTTCCAATTTTCTCGCTGTAGAAACTCGGATACGATCTGGCTCTGTGTGCTGTAATGACCTTGAAGGATCTTTATTTATTTACACGGGGTCACATTATGGTGTATATCAAACATCCATTATCAGTTTAAAGGCTTGATCGAGCACAATTTAAAAGGTACTACTTGAGCATCGAGACGATCGCTCACGGTGATTGCAGATGAATAAATAAACAAAGCCTCTGATCTAAATAGCACTAACGGCGGATTGATACGCAGCAGAAGGATCATCTATAGTGTTTATCAAAATTCGAACAAGAAGGATGCGTTTAGTGCGCAATGCTGCATTGCTACCTTATGCCAATGCACATTTTCGATATTGCAATTGCCTGCAAGGCGCACAAGTTACACTGGCCTATGAGGCTGGTCACAGGGAGACAACAGAATGTGACCTCTAAGTCGGACGATCTTTTAGGCGAGGGCTGAATGCATGGGGGTGTAGCCAAGGTAATCATCTGGTAACGTTTATCAATCAGACTTTTAGGCCTCAAGTCTAGACAAGAGCTCTGACTCAAACAAGAGGGAGGAGGATGTATTATTATAAAGATTATGGAGAACGAAGCAGTGTACATTATTTCTATAATTTTCCCCCTCCTCTCTGATTCTATTGATCACAACACTAGGGGGGGGCGTTACATCAAACGATACGCCCTACTTGAATCTTGATCCAGACCATCCTCAGTTCACTATCACTATGTGAAAACATGGTTCTAGTCTGCATCGGTCATGGCGGTGCCTGTGATCTCGCCAATATGTTCCTATGCCGGTGACTGCTCTGCAAGTGTCGCGTGAGATGTCAATCGTCTCGTGTCTCAATCTGGCGACAGCTACTAAGTACCTGTTGCGGTCTAGGAGCAGCAAAACTAAGATTCTAGCAATTTCTAGGCCAATAACACGATTTAAATCTACAATCACATCATTATTCCACATACTGCATTACCAATTTGAATAGAGGAATTTTCGTTTTATTGCATTGGGTTTTACTTACTTACTTAGGCTCATAGATCTGGGATGAACATAGACCAATGACGACATTTCGCCATCGCTATTTGTTCTGGGATGTCCGCTGAATTCCTGTCCAGTTGGTTCCCTGCGTTCTGGTCTTCAGAGTCTCGCCTCCAGGTGCTGCAAGGTCGGCCTCTCTTCCTTTTTTCCTGTGGGTTTCAGGTCAGGGACTGGCATGTCGTGGTGGATGCTGACTTCCTGTGGGTGTGTCCAACCCAACACCATTTTCTCCGCAGGATCTATTTGGCTGCATTGAGTTTAGCAGTCTATGTATTTGCATTCAGCAAAATAAAAAACTTGCCTGCCAGCCGGACTGAAAGTTTTCGAATCGCCCAAAAGTCCGGTACACGGACATGCCCATTAGGAGGCGGCCTCATAGGAAACAACTGTAGCCTTCTTGAAAGGCAGTTCACACATGCACACTGAACGCAGCGTCGTTCCCATGAAATTGTATTCCGAGAGCATATTGTACCAGAACGACTAACTAAAAGATGTGTGTGCAAATGCATTAACACTAAAATATTAGTGAAATACTGAGGTTTGTGATTTTGGCTTAGGCCTCGAAACACACGAGCATAATGAGAAATCATATAGCCTAGCTATGATATATCAAGCCAACAAACAAACAAACAAACAAACAAACAACAGCAAAAAAGCAAGATGTAAACAATTCATGAATGACAACATGTTTTGATGAGAACGGAATTGACATGTGCATGTGTATTATATGTGTGTGAGCATAGGCCGACGTGTCTATGTGGCTGTGAGTGTAGTGTACCGGTATGCGAGTACGCGCGTTTCTGTTTGTGTGTGCGTGTGTGTGTGTGTGAATGTTTGTGTACATTACTCCAATCGACTGAGAAAATGTCCCAGAGAGTGAAGGCAACTCATAAATATTCATTGTGCATTGTATTGAACCTTCCACGCTTATCATATGTATCTTCTTTGAGGCTATCGATCTGTAACATAAATCCTGGCACAATATAGGCCCTTAAGCATATAAAGATAAAGACAAACAGTGAGGCAAGGGGCATGTAGGAAGTGAAGGTAATGACATAAGATAATATGAAAGTCCCACACGAATAAAGACGAAACAAATACGAGGAATAGACAGAAACAAATCCTGGCCACCATGGGGATCGAACCCGTGACCTCCGCGTCTGTCTATTCTTAGTATTTGTCTCGTCTTTGTTCATATATGGCTTTTCTTATTATGTTATGTCATTACCTTCACTAAGCGTGTCAAGGAAGCGCAAAAAGAAGTTTTCAACGTTAGAAATGTATACCTAATATAGGTATTTGAAATACAACGTGCTGATAAACATACAAATGGCACGTTATCGTCGAATGGACGAAGAAAAATGGCGGGTGGCGAGAAAATAACGTTGATTTCAAAGTGTCTACATCGTACTGGTATGAAAGTGTTTTTTTTTCTAATGTATTTGAATTTTTTTTCTGCCCAACATTAAGAACAAATTGAACGTTAAGAAATCAGATTATTTAAAAGTTGCACATTTGATAAACGGTAGCAATATGAAAATCAACTTTATTCCTGCAGCTTCTTCTTTTTCCTCTCCTCCTTTTCCTCCTGCTCCTCCTCTTTCGCCTCCTCCTTCTTCTTCTTCTTCTTCTTCTTCTTCTTCTTCTTCTTCTTCTTCTTCTTCTTCTTCTTCTTCTTCTTCTTCTTCTTCTTCTTCTTCTTCTTCTTCTTCTTCTTCTTCTTCTTCTTCTCCTTCTTCTTCTTCTTCTTCTTTTTCTTCTTCTTCTTCTTTCTTTCTTCTTCTTCTTCTTCTTCTTCTTCTTCTTCTTCTTCTTCTTCTTCTTCTTCTTCTTCTTCTTCTTCTTCTTCTTTTTCTTCTTCTTCTTCTTCTCTCTTTTCCTCCTTCATCCTTTTCTTCTTCTTCACATTAGCCCCCTTTCTTTTTGTATATTATTGAACGTCCTCCTTCTTCTCCAGTATCTTTCATTCCTCTTTCTCCTCCTCCTTCACTTCTTATTCATCACCTTCGTCCTCCTCGAACTTTTCCTCCTCCTCCTCTCCTCATATTGTATTTGTGTTTTTATTTGTTTGTTCCTTGTTACAAAAATTACTTCACATTAGCCTATCTTAAATCATAATTGACATCAAAACTACTCTATATTACAATAAAATGCGTAATATAGATCTAGTACATGTATATTATTGAACGTAAGACGGTTGACTTTCTTCAGCTCTCTGACGGCAAGATCGTTCACCTTCCAATCTCCAGTATCGTTTCATTCCAGTTACCCCAAGTTTAGTTTCGATACTTCATGACTAAGGGTCTAGGGACTTCACTCTAAAAGAAATTCATTTTCTACAATTTACGAAAATGGCAGCGACCGGTGAGCGCCAAGTTGAGACGTTTTCGATGGTAAGATCGTGAATTTATATTTTAAAGAATGATATAAATTGTTCTTGAAAAGATGTTAGGGGACAATCAGAATATCAAGAAGATATCGCCCCACTGCTTGTTTTTTTTCACACTTTAGATCGGCCAGCTTATGTATACGAAATTATGCTCACTGGCCTTAGGCTTTGATTCCTTCACTACTTTGTTTCTAACTACTAAGCATCACTCTCACAGTCCAGATCAGATCACAGTTATTACCAGAAAGTCAGCAATGAGGCAGATCATGAGACAGACTCAAACAATGAATTAGATGGATACATCTCCTCTCCTTAACGATAAATGCATTTCAGGTGGTACAAAACTGGGGTTCACTGGTTCAGGGTGGTAATAGATGTTAACCCATGTCACCACGTGGAGTTACCCATTTAAAGTAACACTGTGTGTTCAAGTAAATTAGGGTTCTCTTTGCCTAGAAGATTCTTCCGTCGGCCGTCAGTGCACAAGGTTGCCTGTCCTAAACCATGATAAACAAATAGCAAAATACAATTGACAGCTGTGGTCAATTTGCATTAGAATAGCACCTACAATGCTTATTTTACTATTGCGTCTTAATTGCAACACCTTATCTCTTTGTAGCATCAATAACATTCCCCAAACCCCACGCTATTTACAGAAGATACCCTTTTGTAGTGTGTTAAAGGGGTGGTCAAGACAATTTTTGCACTTCAATAAAATCCTTTTTCGTTCTCTGTACAGAAGGGTCAATTCTTTCGCAGCTGTCTCCTTGGACTCTACCAAGATTCCCAAATCTGACTCCGAAACCAGCGTCAATTTTTTCTAATATGATTGGCTGACCAATTAGAAAGCTTGTTTTAAACTTTATTTGAGTCAATGAGTGGAAATACAGTGAAAATAGAGACACTTTGAGGACATCCCTGATCCACACGGAAATATTTGGCTTTTTATATCTGCACTACACGGTTTGTTAGTGAAGAGCGGAAATAGCTGGTCAGCTTATTTTACTATTAGCCACAGGTGTTAAAATGATGGTTTGGATCAGACTCTCTTCTTCCAATACAACAAATCAATGTGATAGGGTAGGATGTTATCTTTTGGGACACAAAATTCGAGCATGGACAAATAGCGTCAACATTATGGGTATTTCAGACTAACTGAAATCAACAAAAACTAGCTTCAATATATAATATTATCATATCAACGCAGTGGTACCATGAAGGCTGACTGTTACCAAAGTTTTTCCCCATGATTTTGTAGTAACATGCGTGTAAACAAGAGCAGCATTGTTTTCAAGCACCATGCGATAATAATTTATAGCTTCGAGGCTGAAGCACCTCCAGCCTTGCCCTATTTTGCACTCCCTTGCCTTGTATGTTCTTAGTGTTGTAGTCCACTGAGGCTAAAAATGGCGTTCAGTGCTTTCCCTGGCCAAGGTTATCATTCGCAAATGTCCCTGTTTGTATTCAGTGCGATTTTTATTTTTGGTGTGTGTACATTTGGATGGGTAAATTTATTTCACTAATTATTGGTTAGTAACTTGAATTACGCTAACCATCTACTAAGTACTCCTCTTTGTTCTCTTATTACTATTAGAAGAGATGATAAGCTTTCTATGAAGAGATGGCCCACATCACGTACTTTGTACGTCAAAGACGAAAAATACAAAACAGGTTGTTTAATAGTGATTGGTACAGGTTTCCCATATTAGCCCCATATGCTTCCAGGGGGTCACAGCTGTTGGGAGATGCAGGAGGGACTTACCTTGGGTTGGATGAGGGAGTTTGGTCGGGGGTGAGGAAGTGAGAGAGAGTTCAACCTGTAGGTATTGTGATAGATCTTATAAAAATAGTAAATCTGTTATAATACAGCATCTACTCTATCATCTCAGCAGTATGTGCAAATTAGATGCTCAGCTGAGTGTCACATGAAGTGAAGTAATAGGGTCAATATAAGCAATGAAAGTCAGTCACTTTCAATTCAATTTGGTCCCATTATTGAACTTTGAAGTGCTTGTGTTTAAATAAACTGTTGTCTTTGGTCTCTCAACGTGTTAGAATATTGTCTCAAATGATCACAAAATACAGATACAACCTCTCAAATTTATAAAATACTTCAGTCACTGGCTGGATTTTAAACCCCTGACTCTGTTGGTGTGACACTTAAAATAAAGCTGAGCTAACAAGTTTGTCGACCTTCATACTATATAATATATAAAAAAGAAATTGTCAAAAATTAATTTATGTTTTTTGGAATTTACCCTACCCACCTTCTGCGTGATATCAGAGTTCCTGAAATAAATGTACATTAATGATTAATTAGTGGTGACCAGGGAAAATCTGTAAATTGACATATTTACTGGAAAAGCTTAAAACCTTGTGAAAATAAGTGATACCAACTGTATATATGTCTGCTTTACAATTCTTTCTAAAAAAATGTCACCACTGTTTGATTAAAAATACACTGCCTACCATCACCACCACTGTAGACTAAAATAACTTAAATTTCAAATCATCGTAATAGACCTTGTAGCTAAGACAAATTATTTTTGCCTTCCTGGTAACAACATTTTCTCTTTTCCACATTTCTTTCTCCAGCCATTCAAGCCCAGTAGGAATAAAGTTCTGAAAAGTGTATGGGGAATGGGCAAACAGCTCTATGTCTTTGAAACATCATCACGTCGAGATGGTAATTTCAAACCTATGTCTATTAGATCTTCCATGTATATGAATTGTTGAATTCAGATGTATTTTTAAGTGAATTGAATGTATATTTAAAGAGCTTTTTTCTTTTCTTTGATTTAATCGTCAGTTATGATAGTTTGATTTAGAATGAATGCTTTAGAAGTAGTCCTCACTTTTAACCTTAAAAGCTAATAATTCTTATAACATGAAAAATATAATTTGATAGTTATATTTTAAACTTACAATGCATTTGAAATGATAATTTTCTCTTCAAACATTGACACTGACCAGGTTGAGTGACCAGTAAGCACTTAAATTGTACACAGCAGAGAGACACTGACTGTGGATATTATATGAGTTGCTGAGCTAAGAGTCACTGATAGCATATGTACAAAAAACCCATGGACTTTGGCACGGATTGTTTTGAGAATTCAAAGTTTCAAACGGCTGTAATTGGGATGTGTTTTGATCATATCACTTTCACATTTTTACAGGAAGCATGATTTCCTTTTATTCCCTAGATATCTATGTCTCATTTTTCACGAAAGGACATAGGCACATTATTGAAATGACCCCTTCATAAACATATATTTCAATGTATATAATGTATGTAATACACTACATATGCACACATTCTCTTGCACACATGCATGTGATCAGGAAGCTTATAGTTCATGGGAGAGCCACTTTGTCATGTGTTTAGTGCGGGGATAGTAATGATAGAAAGAATATGAAGTTTTTCACACATGGTCAAAATGTAATTTATCTTTTCTTCTTTTTTTTTAATCTCATGTGAATTGATTTAGAATGTGACATTTTCTTGATAGTAGTGTCTGTATCTAAAGACATTGAATAATGAATGGATAGATTCGGTAAGGATAGTAAAATCTAAAAGGAAAATCGCTTGATTTTAAACATGAATTTGACTTTGCACAGGTTCCACATGATCTTTTCAGTGTTGTAATCTGAAAGATACATGACATATATCACATATTTCAGGTTCTGGAGAGTCACACATGACATTGAACTCAGATGTTTTATTTGATGTTCGATGGAGTGCAGAAATGCACGATGTTGCTCGGAAATTGGTCAATGAAACTCACAGTAAGCATATATTTTCATTAGCTTTTCAATTTAAGTGAATTACAAACAATTCATGCAATCCAAGATTGATTTAGTGACACTTTCATACTAATGGACTTTGCAGTTACTTTGATCTCCTTTCAATTTTTAACAGAGCGCTGAATTCTGTAATCGCCTTTCTTTTCGATATTCTCTCTGTTGATTGTTTGTTAAGTTGTGAATGTGTTTTCTTTTTCTCTTCAGACATTTTTGTCATGCTGCAAGGTCAAGTGAAGAGCTTGTCTGAGACCATGTTGTACACTCAGTAAGTTGTTTGAAGTTACGTGTTCAAGAGGTTTTTTTACTATTAGAATGCTATCTTATAAGAAGGAAAATTATGTATGACCTGATCTGAGAAATCCTTGATTTTACGTTAATGGAAAGCATTTTTAAGGAATCTAATTGGAAAAAGTATTTTGAAGAATTTTGTGAAGTCAAAGGTTTTATTGTTTTTTGCTGGATTTTTTTTTTAATAATGTCATTAGTAAATTGGTAGAATGTGGAGACAGAAGATTTCAAATCAATATGAGTCTTCAAGTCTGTCAGTATAATTACTCTATCCTGCATCATTGTGTTTTTTCTCTTGTGAAGACTGAAAAAAAGCCAGTAAGCAATACCGGGCAGTGTTGAAAGCTTGCAGTATGGAGCTGATGCAGATAACAAGTAAGCTGTTAAGACATCTATATGCTTTGCTTTGAACATGTTTTGTATCAATGGGTAGGGTAATTTCAAATATGCCTTAAAGTTTGGATATAAATGCTGAAATGAATTGACATTTAGTTTTTACACCAATGACCATGTACTTTCCTGATATGAAAGCACTTAGCCTGCTTCTTTTTGTTTTTTGTCTTTTACTTTCACTCACACGCACAAATATATAATTTTACATCTTTACAACCTTCATAATTTTTGTTATAACCAACTACAGAAGGATGGAGGCTAGAAAGATTGATGTTGGCCCGCAGATTAATTTTAATCACTAGGGCATTAGTTTGAACTTTCCACACAATGCTAGCACTAGCACCTATAAGAGAGGTTCTTAACTTTGCTGTCTGCGCTTGACTCATGCTTCAAGTCTTTTCCTCTTTGATAAACTCATGTCAGAGATGTGGATCTTCCAGGATTTTTGGCACATCGGAGCACCTCCATGTTTTTGTGTCTCATTGTATACACACACAGGCACATAAGGTCTAAGTCTAATTAGGACGGATGTCCCAAACACAGAGAGTGAGTGAGTCACTGCAGTATCACTTATCACTGTTCAGAGAGAGAGAGACAGAGGAAGCAGAGAGAGTGAAAATAGTAGTACTACTGTATGCCTGGTAGTAGTAGGGAAGTAGGAGTAGTACATCTACAGATTTTTAGGATTCAAGATTTCAAGTTTAATCATCCGTTTTTTTTTCGTCGTTGTGTTTTATAAATAATTATGCCTTATTTACTATTTTACGATTGGTTTTGCCTTTTTCGAGTGGGTTAAAGCCCATGCAGGCCGAGCACTTCTGCTCTGTGCTTATAAAATAGGGACAATCTCTCTCTCTCTCTCTCTCTCTCTCTCTCTCTCTCTCTCTCTCTCTCTCTCTCTCTCTCTCTCTCTCTCTCTCTCTCTCTCTCTCTCTCTCTCTCTCTCACACACACACACACACACACACACACATTTAGACATATGCTCACACAGTATACAATACAATATTACTATACAGCATCCTGACCAACACAGGCACCTGTAGTATTGTGTTAATATTATATACACATGTGGGCTACATGCAATACAACTTTTGGGCTACAATACTACATGAGTGTTGATTTTTTTTTTCAAGGTGTACATGTTATTACTTTAGGGCTAGTCACATGCACTTGGTAGAAAGTTTTGGGCTTGACTTGAACTAATGAAGTGAAGCTACTTTGATTCGAGCTTTTCTTTTAATATCTGAGACTCAATTCCAACGTGGTGGAAACAGGGGCTACTGGTAGGTTCTTCTTCTTTCCATTTCCTCTTCTTTCCATTTCCTCTTCTTTCCATTTCCTCTTTTATTTGATCTTTAATCTTGCTGTTTTCTCTCACCTGAGATTAATGCATGTAAGAGGGGTAAAATTCAGTATAATAAATAAACAAGCCCAACTGACATCCAAGCTCTTGACCAATTACGCCATAAAAGGAGATAACTCCCATATGTTGACATTTTGTTTAAACAGCTGTTTTTTAGCTTGGATTAGGATTTGACATTCTAAGAGTGGCAGGTCTGCATCTATTAGTATTGCATTATAGGTAGCCATTATTTAGATAGAGAGGGGGGGTACTTGAAGAGAACATTACAGAATATTGTAGTTGTAGTAAAATGTTCTGGAGGGAAGTGAAGTGGCTGCATAGTAATAAAAGAGCCATGGAAATAAAGTAAGTAAGAAAACATGAAAAATATATGATGTAAATTAGTGACTGCAATAAAAGATGAAGAATGTTTGGTAAGAAGAGTTGGATTTGATTGTAGAGAAATGAAGATATAAACGAAAAGAAGAGATGATTCAATGGTTTTCATCTGTTCTTGGGTTATTTTTTAAATTGGGTTTTTGTGTGTGTTTGAGTAATTATTTGGCTAGAGCCTATCATGGGGAGGCAGGGGGCACACCTTTTTAATAACTGCTATGGGATCTGTAACTTGCACAACATGCACATGGCACCTGTGAAATTTTCACTTATGTTTTATAGAATCTGAGCATGAAACGTCTGTATAAATAATGGGTTGAAATACTTTTGAAAAATAAACCCATAGATATATAGGTAGTTACCATACAGGGCTCGAACTCCAAAACCCTGCCTTGCTAGTCCAGCGATGTACTACTACAGGATTATGATAATACTGATCTCTCTTGAATTTTGATATTAAAAAGTTGGCATGTCTGATAACATTGGGTTTTTACTTAAATCGCTGCCCTTTTCTTTATATTTCTTGTACATGTATTTAAATGTAATGGTCTTACATAATATTATTTTGAAATTTTAAAGGGGGCGATAAATTTCAGGGTTTTTTTTCAGAGCTTGTCCCCATCCGTCATGTTCTAATCAATTCTATTGCATTTTAATATTTTTGTAAAAGCTGTCCTTTGATTTTGTTACATTTGATAAATCCCATTCTTTTTATCTTACCAAAATGTCTCATAAGATATGTATGACATCTTTATTTTCAAATGTTTCCGTTTAACTTAAAATTTCTTTCTTTCTTTCTTTATTAGTTCCCATTTTACCTTCCAGTGTATGTAGGTGCCCGAAATGATCTTTCTCCAGGCTACAATGTCCTAACATTTTCTGTTGCCTTCTGTGAAGGTTAAATTTCTTTGCTTTTGTGCAGCTTTTATATCTTCTTCCCAATTTCTCAGAGATCTGCCTTTTGGTCTTTTACCTTGGGTTTTAGCATTGTATACTGATTTAGCTATTCTCTTATCATTCATTCTGAGTTCATCTGTAAATTTCTATCTGCTTTTGGTTTGATTTCTTATTTTGTCTCTTTTAGTTTTCCCTACTACTCTTCTCAGATATTTTATTTCATCTGCTTGTGCTCTACTGTATTCCCTACTGTCTAAGGTCCAGGTTTCACTGTCATGGAGGAGAGTAGGACAAAAAAACCTGTGTTTTATTCTGCCATTTTGGTTTTTGTTGACATTTCTTGTTTACCTATAAACGCCTTTCCTAGACGATTATCAACTTCAGAATGACAAAAAATGTTTGACCCTCTGTTTTAGATACATGCGTTGATGAAGAAAAGAAATGGAAATATGAACTTTATATTCAAGAATTTGAAATGGTTCAACTTATCTGGAGTCTGTGTGAGATCATCTTCATCGATATTGCTCCGGGTAATTGTTTCATATTTGCCTCTCATAGATTATAATCTCATGTATTCTAGCATCCGTTTTGTCTACGTGACATCACATACTTGCTGAATTATATAGCACTATAGTATGTTTGCCTGACCACAGACATATTTTCTTGATTCATTTTTCTGTATACTAGAACATCCTGTCAATTAAAATTATCTGACTGGCTTCTATAATGATTTAAGTCTGCAGCCTTACGCATAAAAAGTTTTCAACAAAAAAAAATCAACTTTTCATTATTTAAACTCCTCTTGAAATTTAAGAACATATAGAACACATCCTTTAGATAGTGATAAAATCAATGATGATCAAGGAGAGGTTATAGTTTGCCCACAAATATAGAGTCATAAATATAAAGGCTGCCCTCACAGTTATACTTAAGGACATTTTGGTGATAGAAACTAATCTCTATAGATGTGAACATCGCTCCTTTTAAAAGATATCCTTGTGGAGATGTACATTGAGAGTCACATTTTATTTAACAGTTGATTGGAAAGTTTGTAGTGAGTGAGGGCTCTAAAAATACATTTTGCTTATATTTTATTGTTTTCCGTTGCAAGCAATGCTTTGTTGGAGGTGGAACACTTCTTTACAAGGAATACATGGAAACCAACTTCTTACTTTACTTAGGAAGTCTAATCTGTAACACTAGGAACAAAACAAAATAATCCTTTTTTCATGGGTGTTTAAAGATTTGTGTGTGTGTGAGAGAGAGATAGTGCATACACAGATCAGTGTGACTAAAGCCCAAATCCCTCATTTGTAACTTCCATTCTCTTTAGATAATTGTGTGTATAGTTTAGTTTTGTTTTGTTTTTAATCATTCTGTCTATTTGTAATGCCTTGTATTCTTGATGCAGGTGGTTTAATATTGACTCCTCTCTGGATTGGCTGAGATGGCATTTCCCTGAGGACAAGAACATGGCAATGGAAATAACTCAAGAAGAACAGCCATCAGAGCATCCTGATTACTGGGAAGCTGTGAGTATTTCATAGATTCTACTTTTTTTTTCAATGTTTTTGTGGTTTCTTTGATTAATTGATCAAGATTTTGTGGCCATTATCTTTCAGTAAGGAATGATTGGCCCACATTCAATCAAATGTTATTTATTATAATTTTGTTTGCACAGTTCATGGAATTGACATCTAATCCAAGTGATAAAAGACACGGTGAAGCACTTTTTTTCAAGTGTCCAGCTCTGAAGTGTCATGATATCATCAATGTTTCAATTTCTCTCAAGTCGGCTCTATTGAATTTTCAGGGCTAGTAATTAAGCTTCCGCTCTATTGAATTTTCAGGGCTAGTAATTAAGCTCTTGAAATGTCACGTTTGTAACCTTTGTCAAATGCATAGTATGTGTAATAGTCCAAATCTATTCAATCTCACCATTTCAACAAGGACTGATATGTAGAATAATTTTTCTGTAGTTGTACTGTATAGAGTGGTCTAATGTCAACGTGGCTATCACTTTAGTACCACTCAACAGTTCTGTTTGATGTATGTTAAAATTTCTCTTTATTGCAAGGAAAGTTCTCTTCATTTCAATCAAAAATAACATTTTTGTTCCATAAGATAACTTACAAAATTCTGTAGTGGTCGTATTTTAATTTTATCTTCGACTCCTGTAAGATGTAGCCGCACTGATGTTAAAGTAGCCGTGTCGATGAAATAAGTAAAACTTGGGACATTCCATTGCATCAACCAATCAAAACACACGTTTTATACAAATAGGTCAAATTTGCTACAAAATGGACTTTTTATATATTTCCTAAAATCATTGAATGGTTTCTTGACACAAATAGGTTCCTTTGTTTACATAAGCTCTATTTCCTGTCCTTAGGTGACCAAGGTGACGTTAGACCACTTACAGGGTGTCTGGAAAGTCGGAAATATGTTGGATTTTTTATACTCAGGTCGGAAATTGATTACTTGGGTAGGGAAACAAGTAGGAAATGGGGCTCAAGTAGTAAAAGCAGGGTTCCCATGCATCAGGGAAATCTTTGAAAACAAAAAAATGTTTCCCTGTCAAGAAAATACCAGGGGAAATGATATATTGAGGACGAACATAAGAGAAAATCAGGGAAATTGAAGTAGACATGAACAATTATCGGCACCGTGAAATAGGAAAATGCGAATAAGATTGTGGACGATGAATGATCATGCATGCTTTGCTGTCTGGCGATTCTTTCATGTTGAAACTAAACGATTCGATACCTTTCTTTAAAATTGTAAAGTTTGCCCGGGAATTAGTATCGGATTTCGGTACAAAGCTTTCAATATTTTTATTAGTTTTAACGCCTATAGCAATACCATGAACTATCTATCTACGGCCCAGCCTCCTTTCTTCAAATCAACTTTTACTCTGGAGGGATTAAGAATGCCGTTAAGTCCGATTGTGCACGTGTGTGTGTAAGAAGGCTAGGCAGAGAATGTTTGTGTGTGTTTAATGTGACCAATCGCGCTCGTGTGTATTAGTATTAGAGAGAGAGAGAGTATATGTGGAGAGTCGGGAGTTTACGGATGACCGAAAGGCAAATGCAAGTGTTTAGTAAGAATAGAGGAGGTTGGATGATCAAAGTATTCGAAAGGACATCATGCACGCACGACCTGATAGCAGAATAGAAGTGGGGAAGGGGACATGGTGAAGAAGTCGATGTGAAAACATATGATGACAAAACAAGAGGCGACTGAGTCTGACATACGGTATAGTATCGGAAGAGAAAGAGAAATAGCGAATGTCGTCCACTACAGTGTAGAGATGGGTGGGAAAGGGTAGAACTGGGAAGAAGACAATCATGTACTATACTTGATTCAGATTTAGATCTAGATTTTTTTATTGAAGAAGAAAGAAAAAGGGGGTGGGGTGGTTGCCAATATAATGGAGATTTTTAATAGGGAGAGGGGTGGGTAAATGTGTTACGTTGCAGTTAATTTAAAAAGTCTAGATATGGTTTTAAGTTTTTGATCCTGAGAAAGAAAGAGAGAGACTGTGTGGGGGGGGGGGTGGCTAAAAGTAGAAAGAACTGAGGAAGATTTATAATTGGCAGAGTTCAATCAGGTTATAGAAAAGTCTTCCAAACCTCATTTTCTTCTTGGTAGACTGAGTAGTTTTGTGTGTATGTTTAGGCTATGATATTGTCACTCTTGTGTTTGATTTATTTTTCGAAAGGATATTTTTTTTAAAATATTTCATTTTTGCACTGTTTGCATGTTTTGTGAAATCATAGGGGTAGATCTATCACTGCTAGATCTATCAGCTATCATAATATATTTTTTTTTTCAGAAAAATGCTGAAATATTATTAATCCAAAGTGAAACATTAAAGAAATGTGTGATCACTTTTCATTTCATTGAGGTGCACTAGAAAGTCATTTACTTATGATTTGAATTAACAATTCATAATAATGCATTGAAATTGAAAACATTCAAGCTGTTCTCCGTTTCTGGCGTCAGGGGAGTATTTCATTTCCTAGGTAGGATTTTTTGTTTTTAGGTAGGAACTTTTCAGTTGACTTTGTGCTGGACACCCTGTCTATACTAAATATTGTTTATTAGAACTTCCTTTAGTAGAACCCGTCATTGAAATTGAACTGAGAAATTGCAGTTTTTTTAACAAACTGCATAAATTTGCTGTTGTAATTGCAGACCAGCACGTTTGTTTATTTTTCAGGTTTATCGGCTTATCTTACAAGGCAATACTGAAACCGCTCGACGGTTGTTGGCACTACATATCCACAGTCATACAGATCCATTCACAAGTGTGGATGAGTTGTTGAAGAAAATGCCTCATTGACGGTATGTCAATATTATCACATGTATATAAGAACATTAAAAAAGAATGAGTTTAGTACAGCTACAGCATAGTAGAGCAGTTTTCTGGTTTTCTACTGTTTGAATTTCTCCTAATGATAACTATTTAATTTTTGGCGTTTCTTTCATTCAATTGTGTAGTTATAGTTGATTAATGTACAATTATTATTTTATTTTTTTATTTCCTACACTGTTCTGTCATCATATACATTTTTTCTTTAGCCTGAGATTCCCACACATTACAATATTCAATGAAATTAATTGTCAACGGGTTTTTTCATCATTAATTATTACCTTCTGGACTTGATATAAGAACTGGTCTCTTGTGTTTCTAGAGAATATAATTTCTCATTGCTCCAAATAAGATAACCCTGCTTTGAGATTGACTTACACCTTTTCACAGTATCAACATGCCCAGTCATCAGCAGAATATGATATGAAATGGAGGCACTGGCGAGAGGAATGTGTGCGGCGATATCAGGCTGGTGAATTTGCTGCCAGTCTCGAGTTGGAAAAACTTGTCCAGGTATCAAAATAAGCCTTAGATGGGAAGAACAAGATTTCTCAAAAACCTAAATACTCATATGCATCATAGGAAAATAAGAAAGATATAGTCCAAAGTATGTATATGTGTCTTAACTTAACGATAGAATCTATTTACACCTTTTTTTAGGTCTTCAGATAATGGACATCCTTGAAGATGATTTGTTGAATTTTAATGTATGTGATTTTATGTTGTGATCAGAGAAGCAAACTTAGCCCCTTGTCTCTTTGATTGTCACATGTTTTAATCGTTGGCTGAATTAATTTTGAATTCTTTTTTTTTTTTTAACCGCAATTCTGAGATAATATGATATGTCTTTTTTAAATCAATTTATTTTCAAAATCATAACTTCCCAGATGCTTGATTTTCCTATGCTGCATCACATCGAGAGAATGAAAATAAATATTACAAATGATATCATGATTTCTTTGAGTAATTGGAGAGAACAACATAAAAGTTTCCTTTTATTTCTGAGAAGATACATATCATGTTTTTTCCTCTTATGATATTTTCACCAACTGCCTTTTTCTTTTTTCACCAACTGCCTTTTTCCTCTGTAGATTCAAATTCTAATTAATCATTAACACTATGGAAGTCAGTGAGAACAATTCTTTAAAGGATTATTTTGTATATTCTTTACAACTATAAGGTACAACTTTGAAATTATTTCCTCTTAACTTATTATTTTCTCATTATTGTTACTCAGATTTTATGTGGAGACAATCAAGTTTTCAAAGAGCTGAAGGATCTGTGTCATACATGGTATCATCTCTTGGTGTCAAAGATGTTGTATCAGAACCCAACAGTCAGGTTGTCTGATTTGATTTATGAGATCAAGGTTTGTCAGCAAATCTGTGTCTATTTTGAAAGACTTGTTTTTAATCAATTTTTATTAAGGATTGAGTACCAGAAAGGCTGTGAAGAAAGTTGTATCAGGCTTTATGGTTGCTGCCTTAGTTTTCTCATTAGACCAGCAACAAGGATGGTGAAAATGAAAAGAATACTGTTGACGCCATGTAGTTATTGGGAAGCTTAGTTACTTTGTAACAAAATTTTGTATATATTCTGACCAAAGTTTAGCATTTGTCTTTATACACTGTGGAGAGCCACGTGTTTTTTCTTCGATATTGAAACAAAAATTATATGATTATTGTCATTTATCGATCAAAGGAGATTAGCTTCTGTGACATATTTAAGAGTCAGATGAAGAGAAAATATAATTAAAATAGAAAAGGACAAAGAAGAAAGTTTTTATTAGCAGATTTCGAATATGTAACTCTATTGTAGCAGCTACTCTGTATCATGAAGCAGACTTTTATTTTGGATTATTTGTTTGTTTGCTTTGACTGTTTTAGAGGGTCTGTTCTTTTAATGTAATGCACAGATATGAGATCACATGATTTGCTGTTGACTGATGTTAAAGGATCATGAATATATGAAATGCTTGTGTAACTGATAACATTAAAGTTCACTCTATGTTGTATGGTGTACTTAATTTTTGCTGGGTTGTTTTTTTTTACCCCAGACTTGCCAAGCCATATTCAATATGTCTAACTTACAGACAAGTGAGTTAGACAACATACTTCAAGCTGCATTAGAATTTGATATTCATCAAGTTATTAAAGACAGTTGGTGAGTTTTGGGACTCTACATTTGAACATGTTATTATTTTGGGGAACATAAAGCAGACTTTTTTACAGCAGAATTTTTAAACAGTGTTCTCATTACTTTTTTGTTTGTCTGAATTTTTAAAGAATTATTTTAAGACTTTCTTTGCTTCAAGTGCCATTTTAAACATCAATTTTAAATTTATATTTTCTTCAACATCCATTTCATTTTAATTAGATCGCAAACGCTCTGAGAAAAAAACTTATGTTCTTTGATCATGTATCACTTTTAATTGCTTGCTTTAGTTTTCATTGCCATTTTAAAGCTTGAATATTTTCACCTTGTTCTTACAGCAACTTTCTCAGTAATCGAAGTTGGTGGTTTGTCTCTCATCTGGCTGATATTCTTCACCATTGTGGCATGCTGGATCCACAAAAACTTCCGTAGGCATCCCCCACTCACTTGACATTGCTATAATATATATATTGTCATTGATTAGGTTAAATTACTAATGTTTGAGTTTTGCTTATATTGTTCTTCATTTTTTATTTACATTGACAATAGTCTTTTAGAATTTCTATAGCGCAATTAAGTTCAAGTGTATGTTAAATTTTAGTTCTCTTACGTTATAAGTATGACAAAATCAAAGATAACATGCTTTATGTTTTGTCCATATATTCTGCCCCCACCCCCTTCTTTACACACATACTTATACACTCAGCTATAATACTGTCTTTTATATTAAAAGCACACGTAAACAGATGGTCAGTTAAATTATTTCAATGATGCCCAAAGCATTAGAATTTCCATGTGTTGTCTGGATGTGCCTTTATCCCCTGGAGGTATTGATGCAAACCTATAACACGACCAGTCATAACTAATCCAGCAAGCAAGCAACCAGCATCTTACCTGGCTCACATCATGCTCGTATGCAAAAGGGTTGGTCTGTAAGCGTGATATCCGTCTGGGCCAATGAGGAACAAGTTGTTTGAAATATGCGACTGTTTTTCTTTTATTGGGCAAGGTTAGAATTTCACTGAAATAGCTACCACATGTTTCTATAACCAATATGGCACATTTGTATGCAACAAAATTAAAGAGACACAATTTTGTTGAGTGAAAATGTGTTCTTATATCTGATGGTGATCATTGTAATGCTGCACAACAAGTATGCATCCTCATTACGTATTATTTAGAATTTTTTAGCACTTTATTCCGATGCCACTGAAATCTGATATTGCTTATATTTAAGTAAAGGGTTTGAGTTTTAATTTCAGTGCAATGAATCAAAGTACATGTAGTGAAACACCAGTTTTCAGATTATTCTTCCATCATTTTAATATTTTGTTACAGGTTTGGCGCTAGCTTGAGAGAGTACTTACTTCTTGAATATGCTTCTGGGCTTATGTCACATAGAAGGTATGCTTTCTTAATTCCTTTCATGTCAAATGTTTAAAGTAAAAAAAGAAAAGATATAATATATGTATTTTTTATAGACTTTTTAGTGACAGTATAGCATAGCAGTGCTTTGTGATGGTACGTCCCCACCTGTGTTATGTTTTAAACTAGTTTATTTTTTAAAATTTCAATTATGTTTCCAATTGTGTGTATGCTTAAAGTATGTTACATTGAAGTTCTGATTTTACAATTTTATAGAAATGCGCACTGTCACATTTATCAGTATGGATGTTAGGTGGATGCGGATGGGTTTTTCTACTTCTCTTTCCCGTAATTTATCTCCAGTCTTATCATATTTATTTTTATCTCTGCCAGGAGTGTCTTGTCTGTAATAGCCTCCTCCTAATGCAACCTGAAGCTAATGAAACCCGCTGTGCATTATTAAAATGATAAGTTTAGGAATTCGTAGTTAGATCAACTTCCATTTAAATATAAAAAGGCACAATTGAATTTCTTGCTTTTTCAATGAAAGATTTGAAATCAGTACCAATCTCAATATTTAAAGTACAAGTAAAGTTGTGTTTTTTTTATGTTTCCTTCTTCACAGTTTGTGGCAGGTTGGAGTTGATTATCTAGACTTTTGCCCTGTTTTTGGGAGGTAAGTTCAAGAATTTTTAAAAATGTGATTCGAACATCTTGATAGGATTAAATGACGGAGACTAAACCTGCTCCCGAGAGGGAGTTAAGCGAGCCACAGCATTGAAAGGGTAGCTCCCTTCTTACTCAATGTAACTTCGTGGTGCTCACCCGATCGCCGAGGACAGGTTAAGCTGCAGGGGTCCACAACTGGCCCTGAGCCAGCTGAGGCTGTAAGCTAAGAGGCTCCGTTCTAAGGGTTCGGACTTGAGCTCAAACTTTACATCGATTCCTTATGATAATGATAAGATTAAAAAGATAAACTATGATAAATGCCCTTTTTATGGCTTGTTGTCAACATCCGCTTTGCTCTTTATTTTCCTTTTTTGAGCTGTATTCTCTCATAAGTATTGTGATTAATGATATGCTTCAGATTATTAAATAATTGCTCCTTCCAAAAAAGAAAAAGGAACAGAAGCTTTAATCACCTGCAACATGAAATCGGGGTTGTGTATCTGTTAAAGTATAGGCCAAACATTGTGTTGTGCCACCGCAAGAGCTAGGAATTTTTTTTGTTTTATGTTGAATTAAAGGTTTAAAATCAACGTTACATTGTTAAAAAGAAAATTAGTCTACTTATCGTAACTCCATCTGAATAACATTACCAGTTATCTATCTTCTTCACACCTTTTGGTGCAGGAGGCTTCCACACATTTTCTCCACCCTTCTCTATTGGTTACTGCTGTCTTTGCTGTATGGCAGGTTTTTCTTCCTGCATTCGCTCATTTCTGGTCTACTAGTTTCCTGGGGTTTTTTTTTTAGGTTGGCCACTTTTCTCTCTCCCTTCCAGTGGTGGGCGGTTGATGGCCTGCTGGTAGGTCCTATTTCTGTCCTTTCACTCTGTTACTTTTCTTTCATCTCGCTGTTACTTCTTGATTCCCCCTGAGATTGTCACATATGGTGGACAGGGTAAATGTCAATGAAATAAACAAACCCTTCCGGTACCCATGATACTCTAAGTTAAAAGATAAAGACTGTACATCAGCAGGCCATTTCATTCAAAGTCGTTCTCAGCTCCCAGGGAAGCATACAGTATACAAGCCTGTTAGGCTTTTCATACTTACACTCCGACAAGATCTTTTGCTACCTGTTGCTGAGTACTCATTCATACTTGAGTCAAGTGACGAAAGTAGAGTGAAGTACCTTTCCCAAGAGTACAATGTTGTGGAAAAACCCACCTGTGCCAGTCATGGAACTTGAATTAGTGATTACCAGCTCACAAAGCTACGGTTCAGTTACAACTCCTCATCTGTTTTTGGTTGCAATGGTTCCTGGGGGACTCAGTAGTCCAGAGGCAAGGTGTCGTCATCTTGACCCAAGGCCTCAAGTTTTATCGAGTAAAATCTACCCCTTGGTCCAGGTAGGTGGATCGACATCTTGTCCCATCGGACAAAAGAGGTCCCATGTACAGATCACAACATCTATGCACATTAAAGATCCCTTGGCTGTTTACAGGGCAGTCCAGACAGAATTAAAAATCCTCTTAACCCAAGGCCTCAAGTTTTATCGAGTAAAATCTATCCCCTTGGTCCAGATAGGTGGATCGACATCTTGTTCTATCGGACAAAAGAGGTCCCATGTACAGATCACAACATCTATGCACATTAAAGATCCCTTGACTGTTTACAGGGCAGTTCGGGCAGAATTTAAAATCCTACTAAAACCCTGGAGATACCTTAATTGTGGATGTGGATAAAATAAAATATAATTTAAAAAACTATGGTTCTTAATAATATTGAATACATGTTTTCATTGCTTTCTTATCAGGGAGTATTTAGAGGCTTACATAGGACAGATTCCGTTAGATTCTGAGAGGAAAGCACACAAAGTTCTACATCTTTGCCTGGAGAGAGACATGAGTGCACAAGGTAGTATAACAGTATTTTTATGATTTAGAGGAGAGGGGGTACCATCCGACATGAGTATAAGGGAGCTGGGGCAGCTGAAGTAGGGTCAATAAGAAGTAGCTGTCTTTTTCTTCAAATTAAGAAAATCGCTCTCAATGACCTCTCCCCCCCCCCCTCTAATTTCAGTGATATTGTTTTAGGATAATTACACACTAATCAATTATGAGAATAAGAGAACCTCAAATTTTAAATTCCAAGTGAAGGAAATTTGTAGACTTTTTTTCTGAATATGTTTTCGAAATTAATCACAAATCTAAAACATTTCATTGAACTAGGAAAATCATTTTCGGTTGGATAAGATACCTTTTGTGAAAAATTAGTACTTTTCTAAATCTAATGGATATTTTTAGAAGCAGATTTTGGCATGGAAAATCTTATTTGAAGTAAAAAAAAATTGCAATTTGATTTATATGTATTGTTTGTCCTTTTTTCATCAGCTCAAAGTGTTTGCAAAACTATGGGTAGAAAGTGTCTACAAAAAGAATGTTTGGGATCTGCCCTTTTTTGGTTCCTGAAATCAAAAGTATGTTCAGGCTTCGTTTTTCTATGAAAATTTACATATTGATTTTATATTCTTTTAGATCAAAGCTTTGCTTTCACACACAAAAAGTGATGTCAAGTAAAAGTCTGATAGTAAAATAACACACCTTTAGATATCTGTTGAAACTAAATGACTACATATCTTTGTATTCCTGAAGAGTAAGGTACAATAATATAATTTGATTGAGAGGTTAAAAAATTTAATCTAAGATTTTTCCATTTAAAAGACTTTTTAATACTTCAACAAATAGTATGTGCTTTCTTAGCTAGAGTTCCTTAATTCCACTTCGACCTATCTTAATTTTCCTCATTATTTCAGGATTCCTCAGTAATAAAACAAGTCACTGACAAGTAAGCCGTTTCATTTCCATTGCTCTTATACTTTGTGTTGGCAGCTTGTATAATTTAGGGGTGGAGACAAAGCAGATAAGAAAAGAGAGAAATAATTGTATATTATTGAATTCTTTCTCCTATAATGTCGTCCTTTGAATATGTGTCAGTACACTAATGATTATGAGTCACAGATACCTCAGGGTTTCTTTTTACTGACTGAGTATACTCAGTTTTTTCTTTCTTATGATTCTTATTTGTTTCAGGAACATCATGTAAATTGAAGTAATATATTCCATCAAATGCTTGATAATGTTGCTGTTTTAGGGTTGTATGCTTTTCTTTTTTTTGTCTTCTTTATTTTCAGTATCATCTTTTATTGTTTTTAAATGGCAAATTACATTGAGAAAGGTAGTTTGGTGAATAATCACAAACACTTTTTGATACACCTAAGAAACTTCTGTTTACTTCCCTTTCTTTAATATACCTCTCTCTCCTCTTTCTTTGTTACTAAATCTAGATCTTTAACCCTATATTCTTCTCTTTTCTTCCTTCTCCGTTTCACTTCATATCCTCTTTTTCCTTTTCCCGTCAACTAATTTTAATTATAATAACAGTGGAGCTCGATTACAACGGGACTGATGGGTTTGGGGGGGGGGGGGAGGTCCTGTTGTAACCGTGTATAAAGGGAGGAAACCCATCTTCATCTATGTACGCTACACACACACAGACAGCTGCAAGCGTGATCAAGCATCATAGCATTGCCATGTCACAGTAAATACCATAGGCCCTTGGCCTAAATGATGCATGCTAGTAATAAAAAAAACAGTACGAAATGTCATGGGCGCTATATATAGGCATAATAATAATAATAATATTATAACCTTCATGATGTATACACGTAATATGTAGTATGTGGGTCTAGCCTACGCGGAATATCAGAGGAGAGCAGGAATCCAACTCTTCCTTCTTAATGTTACACTTTTTTAAATGTTGGAGCTTTTCATGTCGATGAGAATTATTCTTTTACAGTGATAGATGATATACGGTGGTGCAATTTTTTTTACACAAAGTTCTGTTATAGCCGTGTAGGGCATCGGTGGATGCCATTCTAAGCATGCATGGTTGATATAGCTTATATAGAGATTAAAATGGGGATTTCAAAAAGGTCTCCTTGTAACCGAGATCCTGTTGTATTCGATGCCGTAGTAGGTAAGCTCAACTGTATCTACCTTTTCTTAATTTCTTCTCCTCTCTGCTTTTCTTTCATCGTTTTTTTCTGTTCTTCCTTCTGACATTACATTGTGTGATGCATGTATAAGTCTGCAGACATCATTCGTTTGTTGCCTGACAAAGAATTATATCCGAACGTAACGTGTTTGTTCTATCTCTTTTTTGGTGGAATTGTCATTTATTGTCCTCTATCACTTTAAACACTTCATGAAGTCAGTCTTAAAATGCGTTTCAGTCCCTCTGTTAATCCATAACTATATTGATTTACCTGAAAACTGTTTATCATTTATCAGGTTAACGGCATCAGTATCGTGTGTTTTGACTAAAAAAAAAATTTCATTATAATCATGTAACACTTATACTTATTAAATGCAAACTCCTATGTTGCACATTTCAGATTTCTCACTGAATATTGTGAAGAGGGAAAGTTCTCACATTTGGATTTAATTGATCATCTTGGGCCATCAATGCTTATGACCAACAGTTTGACATTCTTAGGTTTGTTTTTAGTAGTGTTATAATAATAATGATTATAATAATAATAATAATTCATGATTTATATCAGGCCTATATCGATAACAATATGCTCAAAGGTGTTTTACATTGGCAGTGTGATATGGAACCTTATGATACCAGCAGGACAACAATGATAATATAGTGCATACCTAGATAATAAAAGATAATTGATAATACATCGAAAACACAAATAGACACAAGCTATAGCAGTCACATATTCAACTTAATGTGTTGATTGCAGAGTGAAAAAGTTCTGTTTTCAACAATCTTTTGAAGGAGTTTTTGGGCTTTTTGAAATTTCATGTATGAGGTAACAGAGAGTTTCAGACAGCAGGGCCAGAAAATGTAAAGGCGCGATCACAAACTTTAGATTTTTGACATTTTAAGATCAAGGGATAAAATATTACAAAACCTAAGCTGCGACTTGGACAATGAACAGATACTCAGGGGCACCATCATGGTGAATGTATTTAAAATCAGGCCGATATAAACTCGATTCTCTTCTTCACTGGTATACAATGAAGCGACTTCAGGACAGTTTGACGTTGGTCTCGCTTTTTTGTTTTTGTCACAATTTTTTCGGCCTTGTTTTGAAACACGGAGTCTATGCAGTGAGCTCCCTGGCAGACTGTAGTGAAAAGAATTGCGATAATCCAGATGACTAGTTACTAGTGAATTTATAAAAATTTTGCAGGTTTCAACATCTATTACAACTCTAATATTAGCTTATCCAAACTGCCTCATTTCTCCTCTATACAACATAGTAGCGTAATATGGCTTACACCATTGGACAGATCTATTCAAGTCCTTTCCAACCATGGTTATTGTGATAGAGAATGTGTAATACAATGTGTTCTCACACTCTAGTAAACGAGGGTGATCAGACGCGAAAGCTAATTGTGAGCCGGTGAAAATCAGCTCGCAAGACACCCCTCTCTCTTTCTTCGCGTTGCGCGATAGCTCAATGAATGATAATCTGCTCTGATTGGTCGAATCAGATTGTGCTAAAAATAGGTTTTACAACGATACCCCATATCCTGCCAATGTCAAAGTTAAGAGCTTGCCAGAGGCAGTTAAAGTTTTTTTTAACACTCCGTAGAGACACCTACATAAGAAACTCAGAGAAAATGAGCCCACCAAAAGAAAGCTCATTCAATTTTGCAATAGAAAATACTAGTGTCATTAAATTTCGACTTTGCGAGTTACCACAACAGAGCTTTGTTTAACGTGTCCTCAACCAAACACGGCACAGCCTTCTAGCTAGATCTAGTAAGCGGTATTGATCAGTCGCTCGCTCGGGCCGTGAGTGCGTTCGTCGATTCAGTGCGTAGAGACAAATTATGCCGGGTTTTTTTTCATTTTTTCATTTTCTACATCGATAACAGGCGGTCTTGTAGTTTTCGGAGAGTTGTGAAAAAATGGGCTTGTTCTATTTATTCATGACTTCAATTTTAGGAAGTATGAGTTTTATGGGTGATCGTTGTTGCGAGATATAGAAGGTTAAATTTGGTGTTTTGGCCCACTTGAAAACTTTAACAAATTTTCGAAAATTAAGAAAATTCTTAACTTTGTTTAATATTGTCCTACATAAATAATTTTTGGATCAAATTACTCAGGTAATAAAGTTCTTTCCATTGGTAGCAATTGTTATTCCATTGCTTACACTTAAGATTTCGGCTTCAACTATCTACTAATATGGCTTATACTTTTGAGAATGAATTGTATGGTTTGAGATACTTTTATTATGTGGTGGTTCATATTTAACAATTCATCAAAGTAAAATAACGTCACCTTTTGGATAGACAATATCTGTCAGTGCTTCTTTAAACTAAGATGCAGAAAAGAAGCGAAGAATGTTTACCTTAAATTTCATTGTCCTCTTTTATTTTTTAGACAATTTGTCCGTAAAATCTCTTGTAAATAACACACATTAAAAAGTCATGTGAATTAATAGTAGATTGTATTTGATTTCAGTCATGGCTATACCAAAAGGCTGTCAGTACAATTTTAGTGTCCATTATATAAACAAGTTTACAATTATTTAATTGTTTTATGATGATTATCTTCATTTATTTTTTCAATATGACTGTGTTATTGAAGACAATTGAATTTCACAACTTGTGCCTAGCAGCAAGACTTGTTAATTATTTTCAATGGTTTATGTTTTATGGTCCAAGGGATTCAGCTGTTGAAGGAAATCCATATAGTTTTATGATCTTAAAGAGGCTTGGTTTTCAACTGTTGCTTTGCTTTCTCCTTCAAACAGGAAAATATAGAGAATTCCACACTTTGTATGACACTGGAGATGTGTTGGCTGCAGCAAATCTTCTCATTTCTCTCATATCCTCCAGACTGGCCCCAAAGACGTAAGTTGACATCCCCATCAACACTATATATTTTCAAGAACATCGTTTTTTTGTGTATTTGGCAGAACATTTTCAAGAATTTATTACACCTTCTTTTTCCATGTTTGGCAGGTTCTGGATGACTTTACTCATGGATGCATTGCCTTTACTGAACTTACCTCAGGTATGATTCAGTATTTTATAGAAAAATTGTTTAAGTCATTAAAAAGTTCTATTGATGAGACTTGGCCTCTGTGCACCTCTCTTACACTAAGGCAGGGTGTCCAGGTAAGTTGGAAAGTTGAATTTTAGGCGTTTTTATTTGGAAACAGGTCGGATAGGTTGGATTTTGGCCAGAGAAAAGCCTGGCAGGTGAAGATGTATGTTTGCATGCATGTGCCTCAGGCCTTGACTTTTCCTGGTCATTTCGTCACAATATAGTCAATCTTTGAGCTTATCTCAGATGGCCAGACAACGAAGATGATTTACTCGATTAATCCCCCCTTTGCACTCCCCATTTGTCTTCCCTTGTCTTTATGATGACCTGATGCGATTATCATACCTATCTTTAAAACATGACATGCCCGTCTGCTAAATGACAACGAATGAGTGCACGTAAAGATCTCACCTGTACACTTACTTATCCTATTGTATCTTGAAAGAGATTATTATGCCATTAATACGCTAGACACCTGAATGATAGGCACGGCGCTGTGTTCTTTGGAAAAGACACTTAACACGTATTTCCCCACTTGACCTAGGTGCAAAATGAGTACAAGCACTGGTCAGACTGGCGTCTGTCCAGGAGATGATTATTATCACCTTTCCATTTCATTCTATAGAAACCATGATATGCTTTGGCTCTATGGGTCATAATGGCCGTGAAAGCATTTTGAAACTACTGCACCCAAATGACAGTGACTCTCTCTCTGTCTCTCTCTCTCTCTCTGTCTCTCTCTCTCTCTTTGTCTGTCTGTTCATGATTGTTTTTGATGCATTAACGATAAGCATGCTCCAGTCTCCTCCCGAACACTGCGTTTATTGCCGGCACTGACTGTATAAGAAATCAACAATGAAAGTTGCAGAAGACCCTGAATCAATAAGTCAGAATTATTATTTTTCTGATAATATTTAACTAAAGGTTCTTTGTTTCTTATGTGTAAGCATGTCTCACTTCAAGTCAAGTATAAATTTTTATTCAAAATTTCTTAGTTTGATAAATGGTGTCACCAGGGAATTATTGACCTTCATTTACTTCTATCAATCACACAATTATATAGTGTTCATAGCAGAGAAAAAAACGTGTCTTTCTGCCCATCTGCTCAGAATGTCAAATTTTGTAACATTTTCTTTTACTTTACACAGATTGCAACTTTACCATCAGGATGATGATAATGTTTTGTCTTTGAAGGGATGCTGTTTTTCATCAAATTGAGCAGTCATCTGTCTTTCCTTCTTTCTTTTTCTCTTGGTTGTCCTTTGCATCTTCTTGTCTGTGGAAAACTCCATTACTATTACAAAAGGGAGCTGATTATCATGTAGAAACAGTTCAACTCTGCTTAAAAGGTCTAGAAAAAATAGACAATTTTCCTTTATAATATTTGCCTTGACTTGAATTACAATTGTGAAGGTGGTTATCGATAGTGAAATTTCCCCCATAGAAAATGTATTTCATGATTTCCAAGCTGAAAGTAGAAGATCATTCCATACCAGACATTAGCAGTTATAGCATATAATATTTGTGTAAAAACTACTAGCTCTCATGTTGTAGTGAATATGATGTTATATATTTCTGGGTATTTTGTCCTTTATTTAAGGCTGTCCTTGTTCTCCAATAATTTACTAGATTATTGTTTCAAAATCCGATGAAAATAAAACACAGCAAAAGCAAATAAAAAGAAGGTAAATATCTACTTGCTCATTGCCCATCTTTAGTCTAATTGTTGACATTGACCAGAGATCTTTTTTTTTTTAAATCTTCTCAGGCCTTTGTAATTGTAGATCTTTTCATCTCTCCCCAATTTTCTTTGCTTCTTTATCTACTTTTCTCCAAGTTATTCAATTGGTCTTCCTAATAAGCATTCAAATTTGCCATCCACATCAATGACATGAGTGTTCATTTTCCTTCTGTAGAATATCTTCAATGTTCAACAAACGTATGAGATGATTCATTGCTTGGAAGAATTGCAACTGGATGGAACATCCAATGCCAAAGTGAGTTTAACTCGTCATTGAGGTCTGCTGTGTAGGAGTATATATAAAAAACTTGAACACACATTTTAATCTGCCGGGGCTTAAACTCATGACCTTTTGGTTCAGAGGCTGATGCCTTGCCTCTGGACTACTGAGTCCCCCATTTGAGCTTTTACCTCCACATCATGAAGTCTACAATATCCTCTTCTTTAGTTATCAACACCTCTCCATATTTACTTATCGTTTTCAGCAATGTTCAGCCAACTTTACACCTTTGTCCCTTATCAGTTAATCTCTTTATAATTAGATAAACGCCAATTTGATTCAAGTATTAGCGGATAATTGACTTCCTGTATGATTGCAGATGCTGAAGAACGTATCGTAAGACATTGCTAAAAAATTGTAAAATCCTTGTTAAATATGAAGGAAAATTTATATTTATTCTCATTGCTTCTTGAATAATAGATGTTATCAATTTTATCTTCCAGAATCTGACCGAGACTGAGGGTGACAAATTAAAATTGCTGCGCGTTTCGCTCAATCGCAACCTCTCTCAAGCTGTTACCTTAACTGCTACTGTTGAAGAAGACTTGTAAATTTGTCAGTAGTTATCATGGTGCTGTTTACACATTGTATCATTAATTAAAAGCATACATGGGCAAAGAAAAATCAATCTGTATTATGTCTCTTTCCATGCAGATTGTTTTTCTGTTGCAGTTGAAAGATCGTTTGTGGGAGGGTTGGAAGTAAAACTAGAGCCTTGTTTCTCTGTACCCTTTCATCATAAATCTTAAGTGTAAAGCTGCCTGTTTGTTTCATACATGAGCATTTTAACCTATCCTATACTTTACAAGGATATCATTATTTGTTCCCATTTAACATTGTGGAGGAGGTGCTGGTGTATCTATAGTGTTATTGTATAGTGTTATTTTTAATGGAAGGTTGTACTGGGAATGAGTAGATGAGCATACACAAGCACACACATACTACAGTAGTCGCTGGATAAACGTACACCCTTCGGGCACAGGAAAAGACATGCTTTTATGCATACAATGTGTTTATGAGAACACTTTTATTATATAGTAAAAAAATTGGTGAGCAGATGTAGTCATGTGTTTATGCAGAGTGTGCTTTTATGAAGTGTGCTTTTTTCCAGCGACTACTGTAGTATGTGTGTGCTTGTGTATGCTCAGGTTTTACACAGGCTTATATGTCCATAGGAGCTCTCTTTAACAAACCACTTGTCACAAAGACCAGGAGTCTAGGGAGATAAAGATAGATTTAACATCAGTATCAATCAGGGTACCAGCATTACATCATTTGACTCATAAAGCAGGACATTTCATTCAAAGTCACTGGAGTTTCTTATACATCCTTCTATACCTACCTGTTGCTGGATACTCATTCACAACTGAGAGAAGTAATCATTCCTATCGGCCTAGAGTCAAGCCAAGTCAATCATGCCACCTTGAATAAAGTGGTCACTTCCTCCTCCCTGAGTTGTAAGTTTTGATGACACGAAAACTTTATAATTTATACTTATACTAAAAATGTGTTCACATTTCAAAGTGCATCAGTCTCATGAGAAATACGAAAAGAGCTGTAAAAGCCTTACACTTACATTGATAAAGCATTTTGTGTTGGCTTGCAAATACATTCATGTGCAGAATTGTTGTTCAATGCATTAATTATTCCTGTGATGCTTTATTGAAATAAAATTAGGTTTGAGTATGTCTGATGATACGTTAAAGGGAATAAATGAAGAAATTATAACAATATACCATGATTTTTGTGATGTTTTTCTTCTTTGTTTTGTTTTGTTATTCTTTCATGGAAATTGAATACTAACATCATTTATGGTATATATGCAACTTGGCATGAAACAGAAACTGTCAATATCACACCGTATAGCAAACAGACTGAACTGACATACATTATTGACTAAGGAAACAATCCAGGTATATTTATTAATGCTCATATTACTAAACAAACATGCTAAGCCCCGGTGATACCAAGCACAATTTTTAGATCAAGTCAGTATTCAATAGGAAGGCTACACAGGTAGGTATGAAGGGTGCAAATCCAACTTTCTACTTATATAAAACTTATTGAAAATGGCAGCATAGGTGAATGAAAAAGTACTCCAAGACGGGGAAACAATGAAATCTTCATTGATCACTCGACACTTCTGGTAGAAAGATTCCTTAATGAAAGCAATCTTAGATCATTTAGAACCTATATGCAAAATATGGTTTCTCTAACTTCTAAGGGGCCTGGCAAAAGAGCCTTTGGTGAACAAAGAACGACCAACTCAGAATTGTGTATATGATTATATGGATAGCGCAACGTTTATTTATATCTTTTCGACCCAAACAATCATGGCCAATACATGGTAGTCCCAACCTTGTTAATAAAGACCTTTCCGTTCAGGGTTATTGATAAGTGTTTTGTCAACCAACATTTGTAATTGTAAAGCTATTATTTTTTTCTGGTCTTCTTCAAGACTATCAAGAAAAGAAACCAACTGGTTGATATAATTCTAATTGACCTACATATACATGTACCTACAACAATTTTCCATTTCACGGTCGAATCTATCATTTTATTTATGATTTAAAGTTATCTCATTTAATTTTAATGTAACATAATTTCAGTCAAGGGTACATGAAAAGAATGTTGTTACTAATATTACTGACTTGTATACAGTTTTGTTGATGGGAAGTTAATAATCAAACTTCAAAAGTGATACAAACACAGGTGATAAATTCAAAGTGAGAACAAACAAAAGAACAATGTAATGAAATACTGAATGAGCATCGCAGCATAAGTCACAAATTACATAGTTCAT
The DNA here is from genome assembly GCA_037039925.1 of Doris montereyensis. Taxonomy (NCBI): domain Eukaryota; kingdom Metazoa; phylum Mollusca; class Gastropoda; order Nudibranchia; family Dorididae; genus Doris; species Doris montereyensis. Next base: position 32,095 of record JAXRKP010001085.1, on the reverse strand, counting down.
TTGCCGAGGTATATATTACAAAAATGAGAAATTTGTTGGATAGTTTACACCTACTTATACACTGTCCTGGTCTGAGCAGGCAAGGTCAAGCCAGCAGTGACACAATGACACAAATCAAATTGACCTTACATTTTTCACTGTTTATTTATATTATCTATTATAGGTTACATTATAAGTTATAATAACTTATAAGAACGCTGGTCGGCAAGGACATACACATGTAACTGTTTTTATATCCGACACCGACGTAGGGTAACAACATCGCATCAATACCTAATGTAGGCCTATTGTGATGATAATTACACAATTAACGTAATTCTCTCCTAATCCATTGTCCAAATTACATCCTTGATAAACGTCAAAAGGTCCAAAATAGAGCTGCCAGGTTGAAATCTCTGACAAAGAAAATTAAGCACATGATGCCTGTATTGAAATTGAAGAAACTTCACTGGCTTCCTGTAAAGCATAGAAATAGTATTGAATACAAAATTCTTAGTAACAATGAAATGTCTCCATCATACCTCCAAGAGCTTATTTCCTATTACATGTACCAACCGAGCTGTAAATTGAGGTCATCTGAATCTGATGCTTTACTTGCATTGACTTGTCTCAATGACACGAAAGTGAAAAGGTGATGAGTGTGAATCATTCCTATATTGTCCTCTTTTTTCCATGTTGCCATAAAAATCTTCAATTATGATTATAAATTATAAATACGCATTGAAAGGAATACCACAATTCATAAATCTTTCAAAAGCCTCTCCACCCTATTCCATGTATTCAATATATAGTTATGTTATAATTTACCAGTCGTAGGTTAATAAGGAGGACTTTGCGTTTTATATTAAAGAACACAACTCAAATCCCACCTTTGTCGGTTGCTATATCCTTGTTGTGGATAATGCATCTTTACACTTGATAAAATCAAAGAAAAAGAATTCCGTCCAGTAAAACTGTGTTCTGATTATGTCTGATGTGTTCTTTCTTTCTTACAGTTAGTAACAGTGCTTAAAAGCGGTGTGCGCTGTACTTCATTGCATGTAACCATCAACTTGCTCACACTTTCCTTTTTCATTTGACCATTATTCACTCGTCTTCCATTTTTCAATTCCACACCCAAAAACATTAATTAAAATCTAATTGGACAAATTCAATACGAATATATGGACATAAAAGAACAAACACAAACAGCATTTGAATTTTAGAATAAAATCTACACTGTCATAGTAATGGATTGACATTGAACTTAAAATTATACATGTAACATCATTGAATCATTGACACATTTTTAGACCAAGGACAACCATTGCCACTATTACAGACTTAAGTCAATCAGATCAATGCAGCAGTGTTGCTTCTGCACTGCCATATTTTATGTTACAATACAGTTGCAATAAACAAACAAAAAAGGTGTGATGACTACAACTACAACGCTATTCATGACATTGTTGATACACGACAGTCACATTTGAATGCACTCATGTACTTGAGTAAACATTTCATAGAATAATTACTGTCCATCCCAATGCCGTAAGACCAGCTTAATGAATTGGGTTCACCCGATCCTTTCTATGGAAACATGCGGTGATTCCTAAAATATTTGTTGAGCAATGTTGAAAAAGTATATTTTTCATCATCGATGTATTAGGCTAAGTGCTGCTAAGTAAATAAGGCTAACAGTTAAGTAAATGATAAGAGACCTCTAATACTTCTATGTACTACTATTCTGTCGCACGTTTTACTCTCCAGTTGATGTTGGTACCCAGTTACATCCGGTGGTGAAATGCATATATTATGTGCCTTTTCCAGTGAATTCAACGTCGGACCTAACATTGCTTGTTTTTAAATGCATTGACCATGGTGACGCCCCTGAGTATCTCGTCACTTTTCAATGTTCATTGTCCAAGTCGGCAGCTTAGATCATGTAATAAGTAATAGCTTATCACTTGATCGTAAAATGTCAAAATCTAAAATCTTCGATCGTGCCTTTACGTTTTCTGACCCCGCTGTCTGGAACTCTCTGTCATCTCATACACGAAATTTCAAATCACTCGACTCTTTTAAAAGATCATTGAAAACAGAACTTTTTTGCTCT